>CM035788.1:24712066-24912066 GCA_020466265.1 Siphamia tubifer | reverse complement strand
ACAATTACAGCTATTTTAGTAATTCTACTAAGTTCTCCTTCAAAATGTCCAAAAGCTTTTATTTCTATTACATAATGGTGTTTTATTTTTAACACATATTAAGCCTCAAAGACCTTAACAGCCACACCGGTGAGCAAAAGCATCTACTGATCTAAAATGCTAAGTAACTTTTTAACCACTAATCCTAACACTACATGTAAATAGTGCCATCTTTTCACAGTCATCACGGTCATATATATATATATATATATATATATATATATATATATATATATATATACGTACATACTGTGGAAACATCATCATCTTCTACAACATTGATTCACCAGCAAAAAAAATGGAGTTGAACAAGTGACAATGGTTGTAGATTAATATTTTTTTTAATTGTAATTTAATGATATATTTCACTGAAAAAGTCACCTTTTCTCCCATTTTCCGTGTTCTGATATAATAACCATTGACTTTAAATTCTTTAAATATATTTTGGTGAAAAATTATATGTGAAGGAAAATTAACTTGCTACAAAAATAGTTTGAGGTCCATCACTGAAAAGCAGAGTTATGTGACACGCTGCTCTTTTGGTGCAACTGAGCAAAAAAATCACAATAAAAATTATTTCAATACAAATGTACTGTAGCTAAATAAACTAAATTTAATATTCATATTAAATAGCTTAGTTTTAAAATATGTGGTAGGTAATATAATGAATGTAAAATACAAAATAATGTATGCATTTTACCTGAATTTATTTTAACTTACTATTAAACATGATAAATCTACAGGTTCTAAATATTAAATAGTTAATAATTAAAAAATATTTCCAGACTATCAGGTAAAAGCTGCGTCAGACTCTTATGTAATGCTATAATCTTCATAGATCAGTACCATCATGAGGGGTTATCACAGGTAATTTTAGGAACATCAGGTCCATGTCCAGGATGACATATAATAAAGTTTGTCTTCATCTGCAGAAGCTGAAATAAAACATTTTAATCTTGGAATAGTGCTGAATTCAGTACCTACATTCACTCACTAATCCAGCAGTCATCACTCCAAAAACAAGGCAGATAATTTTCTCTGTATTAACGAGTCACATATCTGGAAGATTATAATCCTGGCTATTTTCAATGTTGGCACTGAACAATGCTGTCTCAATTTATAATCCAGCTTAAAGTCTGAAACTTTAACAGCACTTTATTAAATTCTCCTTCATGCCACAATTTGCTCTTGAAAATAAAATCAACAGTTACAAAGAACATCATTGACCATATGTTATTTTATTGCATTGAATTCAGTAGCTAAAATAAATTATGCTTAACATACATAGGTGATAGAATCATCAAATTTGGTGGTTAAAAGGCAGCAAAATGAGAAACAAATAAAGAAATGGATATGACTGACTGAGCGTGACCTCCTGTCCCATATCAAACACACACCTTTAAGTTGAATGGGAGTAACCTCACAGTCAACCCAAGCTGACGCCTCTGGCAGCTGGTGTGGCGGTTTAGAGTTGGAGGAGAATAGTAATGAAGGAGTGATCGAGCCCATTGGAAATGACTGGACAGTGACTGATCGTATCTCTCCTCAGCGGCAAACATCAGCTTCAGGGTCAGTAACCTGGCAGCTAAAGCCACTGGACAGGATCCTCCAATGGTTTAACCTGTTGACCGGCCGGCTGTTCTCAGTTCCTCCCCGGCCACAGGTCCAGAAAGACAAATATCATTTAAATATGTGATATTATTAACAAGTAGGATCTGTTTTTGACTTTAAAAAGCATATACTTCTTATTAAGTCAGCATAGCATCACAAAGCAGCAGTTGTTTAACAAGAGATGTCAGTTTTTACAATCAAATAATGTACAATGAAAGAGGTAAATATGCAGCAATATGACCCATCAGGGTTTCTTGTTAACCATGTGTCCAAGTAACTGCTTGTAGCCCTTTGACTGGTGCAAGAAACATTCAGATCAATCTTAGTGCATCGCTGGTTTTCGTATGTTTGATTATCCACAATTACTTTTTTTTATGTCATTTTAATCAGCTCTGAACTAAAAACACAATCTCACTCAGCGACTCAAGTGCTTCGATTCACAGTACCTTTGTATTCCCATAGAAAAAAACACAGATTATTGCATACTAATGGCACACAGACCTTGGCTCAGGTGTATGATCTGTACCTAAGTTACTCTCAGACTGCGATGATTTGGCATCAGCTGTGCGGCTCACCACATGCTAGAGCAATTGTGAAGAACTAACATGGATATGCGTGCATTGTCACAATTTTAGAACCAGTTTCACTTCCTGGTGTTTTAAAGAAAACTACCAGCATCAAACAGCCTTCAGGAGCAAAAAAACTCAACAGGTAACCCCACTCTCCCCACTCCGATGGACAAACATTACATTCATTTTCTTTTTTTTTTCTTGTTGTTGTTCTATGGAGTCTGATTTGTGTGCAATATTGCTAAAATGCTATCTTGGAAGACATGGTGTCATCACATTAGGTGATCTCTGAAACAAGCAAAGTGCACAGTCTGTTTCTTCTCCAATCTCTTAAGTGTTACTTTGCATTCACACCCAATAGTCGGGAAGGATATAAAAAGGACAGCAATTTTTGGTTTCAATTAATACTGGATACAGTTGTGGACAATTTTTTAACTAAACAGGTGTAGCTAAAAGGTTACACAAAATTGCCAAGACAATGAGTTTTAAACAAATAACAAATCACAGAGTGTGGTTACAATATAATACATTTAACAATTGATATTTTCATGAGGTGCTATATATATTTATCAATAGGTTTTGGATTTTATTACTATAGTCAAAGAAGCAATATCTTGTAGAAAAACACTATCATTGTCCTTTATTATCCCCGACCCATTCACTCTGATTAAAAATGAAACCACTGATCTCCAGTCTGATTAGAATAACACACCCTCCTACTTCCAAATTGGCAAAGTTGTGGTTAAAATGATGCCCATGAAAGATGATATCTGCTCCGTTCAGGTGTTAAAGGAGGGTGTGTCTGAACCTCACAAGTGAGAGGGAAGTTTGGACTGTTTGTGTTCTGTCTCTAGGATCTTAGAGGGGGATTGGACGTTAGGCGAGTGGACTCCCATGGACTGATTCTGAGGTTCGGGCCCTGAATGTGTTCGACTGGAGGGGGTGGCTTGACCTGGGATGGGGCTATAGGGTTTATTGACAGTCATGGGGGAGGAGATTGGGCTTGATGTCCCTGCTAACCCCTCTAAGGAGCCTCTCATGGCCAAAGGCCTTTCCTGGTGTATAGAGCTGTGAGAGCCTGAGATAGTCTTTATTTCCTGGGTAAAGAGATCCCCCGAGGACTCAGCCTGGTCTTTGAGGCTGCAGGACACCCGGGCAGGGCATGAGGTCTGAGGGACTACAGGGCTGTGAGAGCTCATGGTGCTGGGGAGCTCACTGTGGTAAACTGTCCTTCCTCTCACAGGGCTCTGGATGCTGGGACTGTGGACCGGGGGTGTATAACAGGGCGAGGCCTCCGCTGAGCCGTACTGGGCTAGTGAAGCCAGGGCAGAGTGTTCGGGGACAACCTGGGGCAGGAAAGCAGACTGGAGGCCCGCTAAGCTGTGCTGCGCCAGGGAAGCCGCAGCCCCGGCAGGTGCAACTCCAGAGACCGGCTGAATAAATCCACTGGAGGAATGGGTACTAGTGATGAAGGGAAAATGTGGGAAGCTCACGCCGCTGGACGTCCGGGCTGCTTTGTCATGAGTGGAGACCATCTGCTGCGCAGTGGCGTGCGAGGTCTGCTGCAGCTGGCTTAGTATGGGAGTGACTGAGCTGGAGATCAGAGGGCTTATGGTGGGAGCAGAGGGGGCTGGGAATCTCCCCGGTAGTCTCCCAGTTGCCCCCTGATGGAGTAAACCTAATGGGTGAGGTGGGGTGGTCATAGCACCATGGAAGGGCTGAGAGTGGAGCTGAGCAGAGCAGGTATAGGACACTGTGGCCTGGCTGATGGGGAACACTGAGGCCACGCCCGAGTGTGGGGGGTGGTGGGAGGGCTGATGCTGAGAGAGAGGGGCCAGAGGCTGCAGGCTGCTGGTGAAGACGGACTGGGGCGTCAGTGTGGGAGAAACAGGCCCGGGGGAGAGGTGGTGTGTCCTGAGTGTGGGAGTGTCCACCCCAGAGCGAAATTTGGTAGAGCTGGCGGGAGAGCCGGGCCCTGAACCGCAGCTGCTGGTGGCATTCGCTCCAATGTGGACTCTTTTCGGATGGCTGCCATGGTCCTTAATGGAGCCCGAGCCCGGTGCCAGGGGGTGGTGGAAGAGGATGGGAGGCAGCTGGGAATGGTGGGCCAAGGCCAGGGCCAGCGGTGTGGTAGCAGCAGCAGCCTGCAGCGGGGCCTGGACAAGCGGGGCCCAGATGACCGGGGTGGGTGATGGGGGGGCAGGAGTAGGGTTCAGACTCTGTGCGGTGCTGGTTTGGATCAGCTGTGTGCATTGGGCCATGTCACGATCATGTTGCACTATTCTTTGGATGATTTCACTCTCTTGGAGGTTTAGTGTGCCAGAACTTTGGTGATGCTGGACTTTATGTTGGAGGACAGAGTTCCTCTTGCCTAATAAACACCAGAACAAATAAGAAACACTCAGACCTACGACTTCTCACTGAGACAAACACTCACCCTCATACACACACAGTAAACTGGTGGGGGAGTCCAAGTCTTAAAAACTATTACATGTTTGCAGCATATTCATTCATTGTTTTTCTGTATTGTAGTTTAGTTAATTTTAGTACACAAACAGATTCATTTTCACTTTGGGAAATTAATTTCATTTAGCTTTCATTTGGTTTAATAATTTTAGTTTTCTCCTATTTTATAAGCCCTAATATTTAGAAAATGAAGAATGACATTACATTTAATGTGCAAAACCACTGTTTATCATGTTAATACTCAAGGCCATGTATTCTTGTACAAAAAGAATAAAATAGCTTCAAATTGAACTGTAAGTTTTCCCAATTCAGGTGTAACATTGCAGTTTTAATTTTTTTTAATTTCAGCTAACAAAATTACTATTTCACTTTACTTGTTGATTTCAGTCTTTGTAAAATACATGTAACAATGCCAATTAAAAGCTGGAGAATATGGAATATTATTTTAACTACAATGTTCAATCCTATCTTATCTTATTAAAGATAAAGCATGACATCTTAAGTCTTTTTCAATGGACATATGTAACTGATGTAGCATAAAATGGAAATCCGAATCTATTATATTTTCCTCAAACCCCTTCATGATGTGTATGCATTAAATAATCAGCAGCACATACGCAGTCCATTACTCTTAACATAAAGGTTTAGGTAAAGATAAATACACATTGTGAACACTTAACAAAGGCTGAAACAATCATTCAAGGTTCCATTTTCTTACCAATGCGGTCCAGACGATCTAGAGCCACAGTCTCGAAGGCTCTTCTCATCATGGGATATTCCTCCAGCACCTCATTGAAGTTGTCCACTGACAGAGAGTACAGGCGACAGTAGTTATCTGCTCGAACACTGGCTGTTCTTCTGCCTCGGGTCAGCAAGCAGATTTCTGCAAAGAGAGAAAAATTTATACCATTACTTCTTCTTTCCATAAAACCCAACTTCAACAGGGAATATGACAATTCCTATGTCTTCATATATTCTGTCCTCTATATGGTTTTCCATCCATTCATAAAACCTAAAGAAAAACTAGTATTATTAGTGTGAGATGATAAAACATTAAAAGACTGATGTCTTTTAACCTCACAGATGGAGCACTTAATGCAATTTCTGCAGCTTACAGTTTGTTCTGACCTCATCTTTCGTACCAGATCAGAAAAATAAAATAATGCGGCATTAAAAAAATAAATAAATAAATAGTAGACTTTTTGTTTTTTCAGGACAGACACATTGAGGATATATATATATATATATGCACGCGGACACACACTGAGATGACAACATGGGATTTCTTTTTTGCATGTGTAAATTCTGAATACTCTCATAGTTGCCTCTTTCGTATTATGTGCATAAGTTCTGCTGAAAGGAGAAGGTTAAAGGCATTTTAATTAACATTTCAGAAAAAAATGTATATATAAGAATGTGTCTGGAATTATAATTATTCCCCTTCCTGAGCAGGCGTGTATTTTTATTGATATGACATAGCATTTTCTGAACTTGATACTTGATAGTAACCTTCTATACTTTTACTGAACTAAGCTTTTATGGACAAGACTTTCAATATCGCACTTAATTGTACATTTACTTCCTCCACTGCATAGCAGTACATACAATATATATGTAAGAAAAACACTCCCAAGTGTCATATATTTCCTCAACTTATCATCTCATCTCTTGTAGATAACTCCAGTTCATACATTCCAGTATTTGTGTAACCTGTTTTTTACTCTATACCAACAGATGCTTCAAACAACATAACAGAGCAACAACAAATGGAAAGTTATGGATTTCAGCTTTAAATATGGTGAAACACCCACAGATTGCAAAGCTCTCCTTTTATTCCTGTGCCCTTTTAAGGAGATGATGTGGACAGTTTTTGCCCCCTGTAATAGTCAGGGATGTTAATCTGAGTAGAATAAAGCACAGTAAATCATACTAAGTTCACATTCAGTCACATACAGTCTTACAGAGTCACTCTGTGCAGACTTTACCTCCAAAGTATGATCCATCAGACAATTTGGTGTCCTTGCTGCTCTTCGTCAGGACGCTTACGACACCGTGTTGGATGAAGTACATCTTCTTGCCGATGGTTCCCTCTCTGATGATGTAGTCACCCGGCTGGAAAACCTCAAACCGCAGCTTTGTCAACATCGAGGTGACAAAGTTAGGATCAGCGTTAGCGAACAGAGGCATGGAGGCTACCAGTTTGCGACAGTTAAAGTTGATGATTTCCTGCAACAGACACAAAAAAAAGGTGTTTAGATGTCCGCTGAGACGGGACCTTCACGCCACATGTCAGTGTTTCTACATGTGTACATTTCAATCATAATAAAAGCAGGGTGGTTAACAGCTTAGTACTCTGTTAATGAGGTTTTCCGTCCTCTGCAGCCATTACTAATCAGATTACACGACTGTTAACATCATCATGCAAAGTAAGGGAGGCATATTAGATTACATTAAAAAAAAAAAAATAGCAGTAAACTATTTACATGGTCACATCATTAAGCCACATGTTGACAGTGGACATCCATAAGAAACACATGGAAATAAACAAGGTTGTTTTTCTTCAAATGTTGATCATATTTATTACTGAACTGAATATTAAGATGAAAGAGCTTAGTTTAATTACAACTAATCTAAAGTGGATGTGGCCTGACCTCTCTCAGTGGCTCATTCAGTTCTTCCAAGATGCTTTCCTCGTCAAACATCTTGCCCTGATAACGATGTTCGTAGTAGTCGTGGATTCTCTGTCGCATGTCAGCCGGGAGTTTGTGGAAGGACATGTACTGCTCAACCTGTTTATACTGCAAAGACAACATGAGTCGAGTTAACAGACGGCAGCAGGGTCTATAGAGTAATCTGTGAATGGCAACTCAGTGTATTAATACTTATGTTGTTAGTGTGTAAATGCTTAGAATGAAAACTTTACTGATGTGGGGTTTTTTTCTGCTGTTATTATCCAACCTCTGGAGGATATGTTTGTGTCTTTCCTTTTATTTGTTTATGTCAGTTCTCATATCCAATTCATTCATTCACTCTTCCAAATTAATTTGTCATCAAATGTTTGCTTTCATGTCCTGCAAACACAAAAAATAGAGATACAAGCGAGTGCAGTGTTACTGTATCTGTGTAAAACAAAATGCAAAGTCGAGTCAGAATGGATATATTAAACTGATTAATGTGTTGGCTCAGAGTTTGACTATAATGGGCCTCATTATGTTAACAGTCAACTGTCAGGCCATCTGTGAAACCTGTCCACAGTGTGATACTGTGCCTCGGCCCCCATCTGACAAATACAGTTGTGCTCTGCAGGCTTCAGCTAATAACATTAACTACTGTGTCCTTCAGCAATGTTCTCTACCAACACATCCCCATGAATGATGAGTGTGCACCCAACCTACGCTGTGTTTATCATCCTCTCTTATCATCGCCGTCACTTCCTCTGCTTGTCAGCTGTATTAGACCTAAATGAGTTGAACTGTTGAGTAAGACCACCCACCTTTTCTTGGTACTGCCTCCTAGAGGAGTCCAAAGACTGAATGAGTGCAGTCGCATGCCCCACAAACATGGCAAAGCATGTAGCGCCCACGATCATGCTGAGAATGGTGAGCCAGACGTCAGCCATGCCTATAGGAGGGTAAAGGCCATACCCAATGCAGAGCATATGACTCATGGCCTTAAACAGAGCGTAGGAGTACTGCTGGCCCCATGTGTCATTCTGCCAGGATGGAGAGGGAGGAGATTTATCAGGAGAAGCGACATTAATGCTGCAGCACATCAGTCTGAGCCTTTTTAGACTTTGAGATGAGAACAACAAGTCACAATGCTTTATTTTCCAAGTGTGTCAGGTCAGCGATGTAGGAACTACTACATAACATCAACTTCAACAAATGCTTTTACTTTAACTCTCCTGGATAATTCTGGTATAAGATGTAATGCAATTTGCTAATAATCACTAATGCTTTAATTTGAGCTTTTTATTGGAATTGATTTCATAGATTACTATGGAGATGGCCTTGTCATGTTCCTAAACATTCAATTCCTGTAGAGCCTTAATGTGACATGAATAGTTACATGTCAATAAGTTGGACAAACACCTAATTACCTTTATTTTTTTAACCTATACTCTACATACAGTGGTGGATAAAAGCTTTGGGACACATGATGCAATTTAATATATTCCATTAAGAACCACTCTCAGGTTATTGAACTCTACCCAGTATAGTTTCATTCTCCAAACCCACCCCGAACCCTCTGTTTCATAGAAGTCAAAGAATGTCAAATTGTTAGTTATGACCATCAAAGAGGTTATGTTAGCTTTGTCTGTCTGTCTATTAGCAAGAGATATAAAATATTTGAGGAAGGATTTTGATGACATTTTCAGGAAATATTGATACTGGTACAATGAACAAATGATTACATTTTGATAGTGATTGTGGGGGGGGGGGGTGCTTTCTGAGTGCTTTTCTACTTTAGTTATTTTTTCTTTTTACCAATAAACAAAAAATGGTATTTGTTTGTGTCTGTCATGTGCAGCTACATGTTTCTGAAATACAATAAATATTTTTCCACAAATATTTCATGATTATATTTTAAGGGTGTCTGAAAACTTTTTTTTCCATCACTGTATGTGAAGAGTGGCTTCCTTTACATGTTAATACCTACAGCTGTTGTTGTGTATGTTTTCTATAGTCTTGTATCTATATTCTTTAACGTATGTTATGCCATGTGATTGGTGACAGTTTTTAATGGATCCAACATCTGTTCTGTATTTGTCTGCTAGACCTGTTGTTGAAAAGCAATTACGAGTTTTATAAAACTACAAAAAGCCAAAACCATGGTGAGATGAAACACCTGAATTTGCAAATATACACCTTCGCTCTGCACATCTCTTCTTTGCATCCAAATTAAAGGACTCAGTACAACAATAGATGACCTGACGATTCATTTTGTTTATGGAATATGTAATTATTTTTTTTCCAGCTTGCCTTTTGAAACACAGAGCAGTAGAAGCAAGACAAAGGGCTCTAGTTTTCCAGCATGGCGCAGGGTGGCAGACATTGTACAGTGCTAGTTTCGTGCAGCACACTATGCTGCGCGATCAGTTTGGTAGTTTGGCAGACTGTGGTGTGCCAAGACAGGTGTGGTGGCGCACTCATGGGAGGTGACCACTGATTTAGCTTGGCGGAGGGACAGTTTCATTGACTTAGACCACGCGGCCTGTGGGCTAAAAGCTCACCAGATGAAACCAGGTCTACTTCTGGCACAAGGCGAACGCAGGTGGTTGAGTGGCAGTTTGGCGTGGCACACCTGGTCTATGCTTCACCTGCGCCAGGTCTGTGAAACTAGAGCCCAAAGTGAGTCTCAATCTAATCAGTGAGCAATAATTAAAGTATATTTAACAATGCTACTTGTCTGAACACGTGTGTGATGCAATAAAATCTATAGCACAGGGTAGATCTTCTACAGCCTGAAAATACAGGCTTTGAGTGGATGTTTACTCACAGATTAAATTATAACACAATGAAAGGTAATTATGTAATTTTTACTCACTGATGCTAAAAACATGACAAGTACTGTATTTGTCAGAATTTGAAAATGTGTGCTAGGATGTTAATACTACAGTATTTTTTTTAAACGAAGACTATTTGTCTTTTTATTATTATTTTGTTATCAAGTTATTATTCCATGCCAAGTTTTTATTTTAATTAAACAGTTAACATTTTTGTGGCATATTCCAAATGATTAGTCTCTAAATGTAACTTTTACCAAGGGGTGTACAGTAATCATAATTTATTAGAATATTATATACTATGTTGTGCATTTTTCATTGAAAATCAAATATTTGACTATATTTAATTTACTGATAATGAAATTGTCACAAAATCTCAAGAGTAAATTCAAAAGTTATTTTAATCAAAAGAGAAAAAAACTGAAGAAAAGGTGACTTTTTAAGGAAAACATATAAATAATTGAACATAAAAACAAACTTCTAAAACTGATATTTGTTTTTAGCCCTTTGGTTTCAGCTGTTCAGCAGGGTGTAGGTTACTGAGGGGTCTGGCCTTAAGACTAATACATTGATAGGATTATTGGTTTATAAGTTATTAAACATTTTAGATAAATAGATGTTTCTGGTTGCCAGCAGCTGTTTAGATCTTTAAATAGTAAATATAATTTTGATACCAAAATATCAGCTTATAGTGGAAATACTGACATCTTGTATGTAATACTTTATTTGAATTAAATAAATACAGAAATCCATCATCTCAAACATTACAATATAATTTTTTGGCCTGATCACCCCAACTTCAACATGGCTGTGGAGAGGAACACATAGAAATGAGGTGTGACTCATATATAATCCACTTACCACCATCTTATTTCTAGTGACCCAGCAGTCAGGAGGGAAGTCCTGCAACATGGGAACCAGGAACTGCAGACATCCGTCCCAGTGACACAGCAGCAGCATCATACCAATCAGATTCATGATACGCACCATGGCGCTGGCCAGGTCATAGGTCATATGGAAAACCTATAATAGAGATTATCAGCATTAACAGAATAGAAGCAAAACATGAAAAAAAAACAGCTATTTCTCAATAATTCAGTAAATACTGTCTCACACAGTCAGAAGATTTAAGACACAGAAATGTAGCACGGTGTGAGTTGATGGCTACGGGGGTCCTCTACCAGACCATAATCAACTACAGACCACCAGAGGCTATTTCACTGTTATGTAACCATCTGCAAACAACATTAATGGCCTATGGGGAGTGTGGCCTCAGCAGGAATTATAAAAATATGATAAAGAAGCAAACCATTGTACTTCACTTGGAGGATTGAGTGTTAGAGCAAAAGGCAAGAAATAATTAAAACGTCAGTTTGATAAATTAACTTTGAGTAAAGATAGTCCATGCTTATAGGTTGTAGGAAAATATAAATATAACAAAAATTACATCATATAGAGTATTTAATTTATTTGGCCTCTAAAAAGCACTTAAATAACATTCTGTTTGATACCAATTTTCAGTCATTGTGGAGTAAATGCCAACAGTGTCAGCACATGCAGCATGCATATTTTTATTTCGGTTTAATGATATGGCAAATAAATGTATTTTTTCCTGTAGTAAATAGAGAAACAAAATTTGCAAAATTACAACTTCAGCTTGTACAAGTGATGTATAATCAGGAAAATAACAGGTTAACAAATATAAACTTTTGAAAGGCCATTGGCATAACAATATTGTAGAGCGGGAAAAAAAGATAACAGCCGATTAAACTAACTATATCACACCGTTCAACCCAAAAATGTTGACACTGAAAATCCAATAAGCATCTCTGACATGAATTACATTTAACTTAATAATAAAATGGACTGAAGTGAATGATGTATTAAACTGAACGTGTCATATATATCAGAAATAAATCTGAGTCACTGAACATCAAAACCACAATCAATAATTAATCAAGAAAATACAATTTTAAATGCCTCTTCCTGTTTCTGTGACAAGTCTTACTCCCTGATGAAGGCCTTTTGTGCCGAAACGCGTTGGGGTTTTTTACATGTTTTTATATGATTTTATAGGTTTTGTTAACCAAGCCAGTTTAATAAAGGCTTTTTATCTTTCACTTTTAAGAGAGTGCCTTGGAATTTTTCTTTGTTTTAAGAAAATACAGAATTGAAAATCAAACTAACAAAAAATCTAAACTGATTTTTTTTTTGTTTTTTTTTTAGCTATTGTTTTTCTTATTTCTTTCAAAGCTTAAAATTAACTATTGTCCAAAATATACACCAATGTTTGGCAATACAAATAGTCTGCAAAACATCTTATTGGCCGATCAATAATTCCATATCTACTCTCCATCTCTTCCATTTCTACTGAAGGGCATAGTGAATATTTCTGTCGTTCTTCAGTTACAGTGCACATTATTATTATTGTGTAAAACATGCAAAATATATCTCTATTTGTTGAAATTATTTAGGATTTATTTTATACAGATTTCAAAATGATCAATAATCTGCAGCAATAATAGAATCACAATTTTGTCAAAAATAACATTAACGTGACATTTTCACAAAATCATGCAGCTTTAGTTGTACATTTTCAAACTTATTTTAGTGATGAAATCACCTGAAATATAAAAAAATATAGAGATGAAATAGGCAGCTTTTTACTACACTTTGGTAAAAAAAAAAGTTATATTAAAAATATTAAATGTATTTTTTTACAGTGCTGTCAAGTGATTACAATTTTTAATCAGATTAATAACAGGCTTGCTGTGGATTAATCATGTTTCAGTAACACTCATTTTTAATCTATATATTAATTGTATTTCAGTTGGCATGAGCAAACAGACTCAAAAAATACATTTTGAGTCTCATGCCAAATGAAGCTGGGTGATGCATTAGCCAAAGTGCTAAGAAAATCCCTGACTAACGTATGCTTTGTATTAATGTTGTATTTGAAGCTGGAAGTGTTTTGATGAAAATAAAACTCCTGTCGATAGTGTATAATATTTTATGTTGGTCAACTGTTCTGTCTTGGGTTTTTTTCCCTCATATTTCTATCCAGAGGCTAACATGCTGTTTAGTGTCTTCTATCTTTATGGTTGGTTCTGCTGCCTGTCACCACTAGACCAACTGACCATTTGTTCATGTTCAACACAAACTCTACTTGGACAAAAGACCACAAATGCATTGGCAGTGAAGTTCAGGATCATGCTGTGCTGCAGATGGGCTAATTGGCCTTAACATTTTTCGTCAGGTTAATCATGACGACGGATCAATGTGTTAATTTTGAAAGCCCTAATTTTTCATGTAAAAACAAATGGAAAGTTTGTAAGTGTGATGCAATTTTCCACATATCAAAAACAAACCCAGCTCTAAAAAGAGAACCACAAACACCACTTTTAACGTCCAATCAGCACCATCTGCTACTGTAAGGTGTTAATGAAGGTCCACAGGAGCTGCACATCTACCTCTTCCCACTGGTGGATGTAGCGGATGAGCCTTGACAGACGCAGCAGCCGCAGCAGACTGAGGATCTTGGTGAACCGGACGATCCTCAGAGCTCGGGCCGTCTTGTAAAAATCTGAATCGATGCGTGTTTCTACGATGAGAAAGATGTAATCCACGGGTATGGAGGAGATAAAATCCACCACAAACCAACTCTTCAGATACTTGATCTTTATCTGCTGCGGGTCCAGGATGATCTCTGTGTTGTCCTCTTTGACGATGCCTGTTCGGAAGTTGAGGACCAGGTCCATGAGAAAGAAGGTGTCTGAAACCACGTTGAAGACGATCCACGGTGGCGTGTGCTCGTCCTTAAAGAAGGTGATGCCCACGGGGATGATGATGAGGTTTCCCACCATTAGCAGCAGCATGGTCAGATCCCAGTAGAACCTGAAAAACACAGCAACCAGTTACAGAACTCACATTTTAGAGACGTGAAACACCGAGTCACTTAACAGTCTTCATGAAAAAAAAAAAAAATACTGTAGAACTTTTAAACTTTTTTTGGTCAGGAAAATAACACATTGAATTTAACACCAGTAGAATTAATTATATGATCCCAAAGCATAAGATCTGCAGGAATAATAGCAAATATATGAGTAACTGAAATGCTCAGCTGTTTCAGGTTTGGAAAACAAAAAACAACTTTAATGCACTGTCTTGCAAATAATCATTTCACCATTAGCGTACAGAACCAGGATGATCATCCACATCCACACTGACTGGTGTCTTCCCTATGCAATTAGATTTACACAGAGACACAACTGTAAACATCCATGTTCCTATAAGCAGAATGATTTAGAGACACATCTTGAGCAACACCACATTAAATGGGTTGAAGAAAACAATGAAGGTTTTCTATTTCAGTTCATTATTGGGCTTCTGGCCAAAGGGAGAAAAAGGAAAATGGGTTCTTGGAATTTATGTGAATCACTCATGACAGTATTTTGGTTTCCACAACCAACAAAATCCTCATGAATGAAATACAGCAGCGTTAATTATGCTAATACTAAACTATAACCAATCTACTTTTCTAACAATATGTTCTTGAATAATATGTAAAAATGTGGAAAATTATAGTGAGCTAAAATAAGCTACAACATAAAATAGTCTGAAGCCCTGACACTATTTCAACATGTTTCAATTAGTCTGTTTACTATTGCACTATTTATAACAATGATATTATTCTGGATGACACTGCTGGATGTGTATTTGCTGCCTTTATTTAGCATTTTTCTTAGAAATTCTCATTGTATCAACTGACGTGTAACAACAATGCATGATAATTAACAGAAAAAAACACAAAATGTATAACTTGGGGCAGAAAATATACAGTACACAAGCACATTTGTTTACTAGTCGCTATTGTTGAATGTGTGCAGAGATAAGAAATCACGCAGGCGTGTGATTGCATGTCGGATCCATTTCAGAGACCTAATTAACCGCTGATCGATTAGGACAGGAGTCTGACACACCTACAGCCTGGAGAGGCGAAGGACCGACCAGTACACATTCATTAAACCAGTTAAAGGTCCTCGTGGCATGTGACAGAGAATATAGTAAATGACCCTGTAGTGTATGATCCAAACACACATTACAGTCAAGAGAAAAGAATGGAAATCAGAGGAAGATGCACTGAAATGCAGTCTTATTGAAGACAACAGCAATCAAATACCTTACTGTCAACAGGTGTAATTCACAACTTAAATGAGCTAATGAATGACTGCAAGAGAAAATGCTGGGATGTATGTTGTTGTGGTAAGTGATGTACAAATGTGTGAAACTATAACTGAACAATAAATGACTATTGTTGACTATTATGATCATTTTTTCTGTTTATAGTGTCACCTAAGCATGTTTAAATATGTTTCTGTTTAACGCATACATTTTTAGATGATGAGGGGGAAAAAAGTGAACATTTAATTAGTATATTAGATCTATTAGTTGAATAGAATCCTATATCTGTCAAGATTCTCATCAAAAAGAAGAATTTTAACCCTTTAACTCCTGAGACTTTAACAGTTCTCGTCAAAATGAATAAAATAACTAACAAAATGGACGATGACAGCCAAAAATGTATAATGAACCAAGACAATAATAAGTAACATGAACAAAATAAGACACAAATCGCACAAAAGGGAAGAAAAATAATAAAATACAAGGTAACATGTAGAAATATAAGACAAAATAAAGAACAAAATTAATAAAAACTGATAAATATTTACAAAATAGTAACTTAGCTAAAATAAATGAAAATGAAGTATAAATAAATAAATAAATAAATAAATAAATAAATAAATAAATAAATAAATAAATAAATAAATAAATAAATAAATAATATTGTAATTTGGTTCCAGTAGTTTTAGTTTTGGCTTTTTCGTTTTTCTAAATTTGTTGCTTTTTGACACCTGTTTATTTCCATATATCAGATCCATGAACAAAACTAAGTAAAATCACAGTAAAAAACAATTATTTTTTTTCTGAATTTTGAAACTAAACCATCCTTTCAGAGCGCGTCAGGGGTAAAAGGGTTAACACAGATAACAAATGGGTTTTAGTCTTAACCAAGTAAGCAACAAGTACTTGTAATGTTTTACTGACACTCACATTTTTAATTCAGAAATCATAGGTCTGGTCATATTGTAAATGTGTAATGTCTCATCTGTTTTGTCTCGTGATTTCCTGTTTTATTGTGAAACCTAACTCTCCTCTCGTGTCAGGTCACTTACCACTGAATGTCACCCTTGCCCTCATTGTGTCCACCTGTTCCCCATTACCTCATGTATATATGGTCTGCGTTTCTCTTTGTCTTGTGTCAAAGTGTTTCGTCCTGTCGTGCATCTCCAGCCTTGTTCACAGATTTTTAAGTTTATCACAGCCTTGTTGCTTCATTTCTAGAGGCTGATGTAAAAAAAAAAAAAAAAAAATCTGTATTGGCCCCAAAAAACCCATATTGGTAGATCACTAAGCATTACAACAAACCTAATTTTGACCTATAGGATTTTTGCACAGTATCTTGACAGTATGTACTATATTTTACCTGAATGGTCATATGCAATACATCTGAGCTGCAACAACAAATGGATTAATCAATTAATTGATGAATATACAGTAACTGAGAAGTATTATTCTTTGCTAGCTAATCTTTAAAGAAAAAGTGGCAATTTTTTTTGGACTCCAACCTATTAAATGTGAGCATTTTAAGGCTCTTTTGTCATTTGTAACAGTAAATAGAATATATTTGGACTCTGAATGACACACACAAGACAGACTAATTGACAATAACATAGTAGTTAGTTCCAACCTTACCATACATGATATGAGTGAGTCAATGGAAGAGTATTCCACTAGAGACATACAAAAATCCAAAATACAGGCTATTTGCTTCTGACAGTTAGACATGTCTTATACATAGTTTCATTAAAGAGAATATTTACTAATCATATTTCATCTTAAGTGCATATAGCTAGAAATTAAGAAATTAAAGCCATAACAGGCACAAATATTTTGGACATATCACAGAGGTGTAGTGTATATTTTAAAATATATGTTTTGCTTTTAGCTGCAGACGTATAACACATGACAAAAATCCCTGTAAGTTAAAGACTAAACTCAAACACATTTAATGCTGACATCAGGCTAAAGATTCCCTATAAACTGACTTAAACACACCTGCTGACTTATCAGCAAACAACCCATGATGCAACAGTCTCAGTAAAACACTGCACTCACTCTGGTACTGTGTTCATCCAAAATCAATGTGTTTATAACAGGGAGCGAACTAGAGGAGTGTAATTCTAAAGCGAGCCTCATGCTGTGAGCTAAAGAAAAAATTTGATTCAATATTCATAACACAGTAATATATAACAAATTGTGATATACTGATTATATTTGATGTATTGTCCAGCCCTAATTTCTGTTATTTACGGCCAACCTTCACAGGAGACCATTACAAAAACAGGGAACTAGTGAGGGAAGGGTGGCCATTTGTTCTAATCAGCTTTCTGTTGTTCTCTGCCAAACAAAGCATTTGCATTCCTCTCTTCATCTGCCTGTTGTCTCTGTGGTGACACACTGGTCCTAATTGCACTTCCCCTCTCTGGCTAAATCCACCGTTATCTCCTGGGAATCCATGTCATCTCCAGAAGTCAGCTCCCATCAGCCAGATGTTGAGTAGTTAGCATTACTGCTCTGCACACGTCACTGTGCTGCAGAATGATGGAACATCTGGACCAAAAAAAAAAAAAAAAAAAAGGCTGCAGGGGACAGTGCATTACCGGCATCCCCTACAGACCATCGTGCCGGCTCATCAGCTGACTGTGCACGCAGCATTCTGAACAAAAAGATCAGACAAGTTTTGTTTATAATCTGGAGTTATCATCAAAATAAAGCCAAAAGTTGTGGCGTCTCTATATACCTGTGCTGTTCCAGAGAGGAGTCTTGCACTATTTGGGTCAGAGTGCAACTACACTGTGAGAGCTGAAAGAGAATAGCGTTACAAGCAAAGTGAACACAAAAAGGCTTAAAATGGTGAAAGGAGCTTAGATCAATCAGGACAGCTGAAAAAGGGATCACATTTGTACTAGAGATACTTATCTCTTGCTGCCAGAGCGCAGCTGAAGCACAACAGCCTGCATGCAGCTCAGTGGCTTAACACACACCTGTACTGTGGCTCAGGCTGACCAGCAATCATATTAACCATATTTACACAGCGTGCCAGTTCAGTATGTCTGCTGCTGTATCCACAGAAAGCTTTAATAAAAGACAGCCGTTACTTCTGATATAAACACCTGAGAAACAGTGTTCATGGAAAAAGATACAAGGAGAGAGTGCACGGGTTATATTAAACTGGTCACAGAAACCCACAATACGTCAGCCCACATTTTTTACAGACACCATTTTTACAGAATTAAAATGTGCAACACTGGATACTACAATGTCTCATAAACTTTAAAAAAAAAAAAAAAAAAAAAAAAAAAGGCTCTCTTTAACATTGGCAAGTCACATGCAGAACCTGCAACTGAAAATTGGATCTGTGAATTACAGCGTTCACCTTAAGAGGCCCACACCTGGCGCCAAAACCCTGCTCAGCAGCAAAATGTGACCCGAACTGCACATGAAGTAATGACACCTCAAACATACCACAGAGTTAACAGCTGGGCGTCCTGATTCCTCACAACATCATTTTTCATTTCAATCTCTCTTTCTGTCTCTCTCTCTCTCTCTCTGATCAGTGTTGGTGGTGTGTCCCCTCCCTGTCCACACCATCTCTGCTCCATTAGACTAATTGTGCTGTAATAATCTCCCCTGATGTGTGCTTCTAATATCTTGAATGGTCATGTTACCCTATTTTGATTACCCCATTTCAAAGCCCCTGCTGCACTCTCTGTAATCCATTGCCCTCACTAAATGATAAAAAAGTGTAATTCAGATGAGTGGAAAAAAACTGCAGTGGCATACATTGGCATACAACTGGACAGTGAAAATATGATGGCAGTGAGCCTCAAGGTTAAATGTCATGAAAATCCCTGCATGGTGGAGATGAACAGAATGCCGGTTTGTATGCATGCAATAATACTCTAAATGTGCATGCATATATGCACGCAAACACACTGCACGGACGGCAAATTAGGGAATTACAGCCTTGCTTAATGTGTTGCCGAAATTTAATTCAACAATATAGGCTACTAACTGACAAATAGGAAAGAAGGGTTTGTTACGTTCAATATGCAAATCATACCATACGAGTCTCTAAACCAAACAAAAGAGGTACTTATATCCTGCATATGTGTAATAGAACTTGGCTGCTGTTGTGCTCATAAGAGGATTTAACATACAAGTCAACTCATTTACTGTAAATCAGATATAACCCTGTTAGAATAGGCTGCATGGAGTATGTGATTAAGACTCGTTTTGTGAAATAAGGCCATTTATCTGTTTGAGGTGTACATGCATTTCTCAAGCATATTCAGTGTATGATACCCCTATTTTCCTTCCTGGTCATAATAGTATTATATTAGATGTCATATTCTCACAAACTAAAACCTCTCTTGGTATATACTACTGGGGCTTTATGAGTGTCATATGATATTAGGTTTATGCTGGTTTCATTACATTTAGTATTTAATCCCTGATTGGGCTAAACTACAGCAAAACAAAGAGAGTTTTTCTCCATTTGCAGGTCATGCAACTATTTAAGTATGTGTCAGGATCACTGCAGCAGTTTTTTTTTTTTTTTTTTGCAAGAACATCACAGCTTGGGGGGGAAAGGGGATTTCTGCAACTCAAATTACCTAAAATCACTGTATGGGTGGATTATCCAGAAGCCAGCAGACTTTACTCGTTCCCTCTCATGCTCCACGGCCCTCTCACTGCCCAACATCCGCAGGGAGAACTTGTTGACTCCCGGTTGGAGCATCGCCCCAAATTGCCTGTGCATGAACCCGGCTTGGTACAACCGGTCATCTTCAGGTATTATCTGCTCGGTGCCCTCCAACTTGATGAAACTTGACTGGTCAAAAATAGATGCTTGCCCGGCTGCGACAGTCAGACCACCCGTTGCCCGCTGCTGGGCCCCGGGGCCGCGCTCACCGGGGAAACTCTCACCGACACCTGCATCCGCTTCGGGGATGAGACACCGTTGCTCCGCCGGGTCTGATCCGGGAGGATGCCGCCCGGTGATGGAAGAGATACTGCCTCGGAATAAGCGACAGTCCCCATTCAAGTTGGTCTTCACAGTGACATCCCTGTCCAAGTCTTCGCTCATGGCCTCTTCAATGCTCTTGCAACTGCTTGCAGGAGACAGAGAGGACAAATGTTTTAGCCGAATACTTTTCCTCTTAGTGTCCTTGTCGCCGTTGTCTCCTTCATCAATCACGAAAGGTTTTTGCCCAATATTTTGCGGCAAGCTGTAGAGCCGTTTGCGCATGGAAGACTGGAATCTTTCCATTTTTGCAGAAGACAAGAAATGTGCTCTAAGGATAACCCGTAAAAACAGAGGGATGAATCATGGAGCTCATACACTTGGGGTGAAACTGGAGGCAAAACAGTGACGGCGCATCCGCAGGACAGGTCGTATCTTATCTGACACTTGGGACGTGCCTGTGTCCCCTGGATCAAACATTGAGATGCGTCAAGAATACGTGACCGCTTGCATCCGACGGGTCATGTAAAAGCATTAAAAGGTAGACGCATGTAAATCCAGGTATCCCCACACCATGTCGGAGAGAGCGCATCAGGATGCAGCATGCTGAGCGTCGGACGTGCCGGAGTGGGAGAATGCTGCTGCTGCTGCTGCTGCTGTTGCTGCTGCTGCTGCTGCTGCTGCTGCTGCTGCTGCTGCTGCTGCTGCTGCTGCTGAGCTCCTCAATGACAAAGCATGATCTCCACCTCCCCAAAATATCTGAGCTCTCTGTCAGTGCAAGGTGATGACACGCATGCAGGCAGACGGCTCCGGGTTTCACAGTGCGCTGACATCACTGATCCATCACCCTCCCGCTTTCTAATAACGTGAATATTGATGGAGCTAATCTATCGGTTGCCATAGGAGCCAGGGATGGCACATGCGCTCACCCCGCCCAGTCCACACACAACTGGAGAGGATGATTCAAGGATGTGATCCAGCCTTGGAGTTGATAGTTCACTCATATATATATATATATATAAAATGAAGGGGTGTCTGTGGTACATGCTTATGGATGGTGATATAAGCAGACTGCAGGATAGTGACATAAGCAGACTGCATGGGCACTGAGAGCTTAAAGTGTTGTGAATACTTTCCATTTATCAACAGGCTCTTTGCAAAAGGAAAACATGTGTGCACTTAAAAAAAAATCTCATCATACATTTTTATTACCTTTTTTCTTAAACACTATTTGCTTCACAAATCAAATAAAAATCAAATAATGTAATAATATAAAAAGGATCCAGCAGCCAAATTTGATCTGAAGTGAAGTTATTTTGTTGTTTAATGACCTAAAACTACCTCTGTGGTGACTTTTTCTCTCTACAACTAAGTTATTCATCACCATTTATTATTTGAAAAATAGCTTTCACTATTGACAAAGCAAATACTTCCGCTATATTTAATTAAACTGAGCATAAATAAAGAATTATTTAATCCGAACAATCGTTTTCAATATGTGTTATTTGTTTACAGCCACTCCTTTGCCTATACTGTAACTATAGGTTTTTCTGGTGAATCAATGTTTAGAAGATGACAGTGTTTCCATGTTTGCTCAGTGCTTCTGAATGTTCAAATGAGTCATATCTGATGACCATGAAAAGACAACAAACTGTATTTTAACTGAATTATTCAATCCATAAAGGTCCATTGCTACTTTTATGTCAGTTCCCAAACCAGTTTTTCCATTTAACCTTTCCTAAATGATTTATCACCACTTATTATAATATTATTTTCTGGATTTTGCACTTTTTAATTTAAATCATATAATTTCTTATATTTTGTTCAGATATTCATGAAGACTCTTAATAACTTAAATGTTATTAAATCACAACCATGAAAGTGGAAGAAAATTGGACTTTTTCTTTAATGTAAAGTCAAATGTCTCCATCCACTGTCATTTATCAAGGTTTTACTGGTGAATCAATGTTGTAGACGATGATGGTGTTTCCATGGTAACTACGGAGCCTCTGAACATCCAAAATGGGTCACATCTGATGACAATGAAATGTTGAGAAACTGCATTTTGCCTGAATTAGTTGAATGTATTGATAATAAATAAAATAGTTGCAGAAAAGTTACTGCACTTGTTAGATCAGTAGATAAGTAAAAGTATGCATTTGAGTGCTTTATATGAAACTGGGTTCACTTTGGTATTTGGCACTTAGTCACCTTTTTTAGACCCAATAATAAAAGAGAAATTTAGACATATTTCCCTACAGGATGCACTTAATAATGAACTCAGACAAATGCAAAAACAATTCTACTCTTGCTCTAAGCCATCCCAAAATTAATGATTTTTAAATTAAATATTAGGAGCAAAATTAGGACATGAAAAGCTACTGAGGTGTCAGTGCATTTGATCTGGAAAACATTGTTTGAATACAACTATAACTAAAGACACTGTATTAAATTTGATCGTGTTTTTTTTCTAATTCAGACATACAGGGATGTCATAAATACAGTCTCATTCCAGGTTCATATAGTAACAGAAAATGTTCACATATTTTTTTTACGATGTTACATACAGATTTTTATATAAAATAATATAAAAAAGAGTTTTATATGAAAAATTATTTCTCTTTTATCTCTATAAATATTAACTTTCAAAATAGAATAAAAGGGCTTCACAACATTAGTCTACATCTCGTCCTGTTTTTAAGTACCCGTTTCATAGAAGCACCCATTTATAAAATAAAACCTGCATTACATTCCAATAAAGACATATAATAACAATTGGATTTATTTATTTTTATTTATTTATTTTTACAATATCATACTCTAACATATGTTACTCAATATTAATAAACCTGCTATGGGTTTACTAAAAGGTTTTCCATGTGAAAAAAGTTTTACACAAATACAGAAACACACAAAGGTATTAAAGTTTCTAAATATTCACCATAAATTAGTCATTTACATAGAGGTTATAGCTCTAACAGCCATCAGCCACCAAAAGCATCTACTGATCTAAAATATTTATAATTTTTTTTAACCACAAACCCTCTCATTACATGTAAATAATTCAAGCAAAATTCAGCTTTTCACTGTCATAAGATATGACCCATTTAGATGTTCAAAGACTATAGTGAACATAGCAACACTGTCATCTCCTACAACATTGATTCGAGTTTGACAAATGGCAATGGTGATACATTTCACTGAAAAGCAGCCCTTTTTCTTCAGAAGTCTTTGTTTTAATGTAATACACTTTAATAATATGTGCATGATCAGCAACTTAAATCGAAGAAAAATACCAGATTTTCAAAAAACAAAATTAGCAAAAAAATAAATAAAAATTAAGCTAACAATACGATATCAAATGACTTTGGGAAGATTAAATGTATTTGAAATAAATTTGAAAGATGCCACAAAAAGGGTAAAGAAATAACTTCCTGACAAAACACACAAAATAGGACAGAAGAGTATACATTATGGTCAGTGATAATCATTGATCTATGGGAGAATACATATTAGAAGATTATTCAGAACATGTGAAACCCAGTAATGTTGGGATATAAACTGAACTGTCAACTGATGTATGAATGTTGTCTTCCTTTTCAGACATTTGCATCATAAACCAAAAATTTAATATGATGCATGAAATAAAGTGTTTGACTGTGGAGCAGAAAGCCCCCCCCCCTAGTCACCTACACCCATGAATAAGTCCAACTAAATGAAAAAAACTATTACAACAGGCCAGAGTTTTACACTCAATAGAGCTTTGAAGTCATAGTGACAGACTGTAGTAAATAAACCACACAGTGAAAATGACGCCTATACTCTATGACCATCATGTCAAACTGATATCACACAGATAAAAGTGACTTCTTACCGAGGGGAACTGATTGTTTCTAATTTTTGCATCTACTGTATAGATTTGGAGTCTAAAGCCTGAACATTGGAGAGACTGTTTAATAACTTTTAAGCACTATGCATGTAAATAATTCTGGTAAAATGCATTTCTCAGTTTTTCACGGTCATTAAATATGTCTCATTGGAATATTTAGGCTCCGTAATGAACACCATCACCTTCTGCAACAATAATTTATCAATAAAATCCATGTAATTTGACGAACGACAGTGTTTGGGGACAATTGTTTTTATCTTCAGTTAATCATATATTTGGTGAAAAAGTCACTTTTCTCTGCTTTGAATTTACTCTGAGCATCTACATGACCATTAAATGAGATATAGGAAAATTCCTAATTTTCACAGAAAAGGGCAAAGGCTAAAATAAAAAATAGTGATAAATCTCTGAGGAATTGGTTAAATATAGAGAAATGCTTTGTTTTTTTTGTTTGTTTTTTTTTTCACTTTAAGTCAAAGTAGAACTAGATCTAGGTCTTTAAGGGTTAAACAGAACTGAACCACAGCTTGTTCTCATCATGTTATGACTGATGAATTACCTTGTCCGTGTCTGCAGAGCCTCATATTTATTACATTTTTTTTCAAGAACATGCCAGGTAGAAAAGTGATGAAATAAAAGTTTAAGTGCGTACATCTAGGCCAAAGTATTGAGGTACAACACAAAGAAATCCCTGAAGGTCATACACAACATTGAATTCTACAACTGGACTCAAAGTGGGTAATGTAATTATTTTCTAAAATTCTTTTACATGGCCACTGTTTCCATCCAACAGCCTAAATCAGATCTCCTGGATTGAACCGTTGCCCACATAAGAGAGTGTTTTTAAAAGAAATTAAATTATCCACTTGAAGCTCAGTGTGCAGATCTGTATATGTTTTGTGAGACGAGATGACATGGCTATTTGTTGACAGTCACATTACAGTGATATTATGCATTTTATTATTCATTTATTTGTGTTTTTATTGGGCTTACTTCCTGGTTTAAGTGCAATTTTTTTTTTTTTTGTCCTTTTTTATATACCAAAAACACCAAACCTAGTGACCGAAACTGTATTACTACATTGTGAAATATTTACTTATACAGAAACACCCCATTCTCTGTATATTACCATGCATTCTTTATGTTCTCATGTATGTCTCTGTCCATCAGAAATCAAACCATACTTTGCCCAAAACAATCTGCATCTGTGTGTCTGCAGTCTCCTTATCATGAAAGCCCAGATTAGGGTTTCACACTCTGTGCCTTATTTAGTACACTCCAGTCATCACTCTCGATTATGTTAGTAGGCAGTGAAAACCCTGTAGGTTGAACTATCTGTCCTCTTGTCATCTTTGTCTCATCTCGTCGTCCGAACCCGCTTTATCCTCACTCGGGTCACGGGGGTCGCTGGGGGCTTAATCCAGCTACAATGGGCGAAGGCGGGGTACACCCTGTATGAGTCGTCAGTTCATCTCAAGGCTGAACATATATAGACAAACAATCACTCTCACATTCACACCTATGGACAATTTAGATTAACTAATTAACCTATCAGTGCATGTGTTTGGATGGTGGGAGGAAAGCCACACAGACACGGAGAGAACGTGCAAACTCCACACAGAAAGGTCTGGTGTTGGAATCAAACCAGGGTCCTTCTTGGTGTGAGGTACGAGTGCTAACCACTGCACACCCCCCCCCCATGTCTGTCACTTTGGGTTTAATTAAGACAAAAGGACTAAATGGGTCTCGAATGATCTATTCCATGTGTCTCAGTGAAAGGAAAGAAAAGAAACAAAGAGAAAAGAAAAGAAAAACACCACAGGGAAAGTTAAAGTAGGAAGTGAAGAATAAGTCCAAAGTCTATGATCAATATGAGATTTCAACAAAACAAAACCTCACCAACAAAGTCTAAATCAACCTACTTTTTGTTATTAAACAAAATCCACTGTCCATCCTATGAGCTCCAACTGTACTGGACATCATAGTACCTGAATGAAAGATTAATCTACCCAAACAGAGCTACAAATCATTTCTGTCCAAGTGTTCCCTCTTTTTCATTTAGGGTTCATGAAGTCACAGATGTCTCGTTGTTCTAGTTATGGAAAATGTGAGTCCTACTGACCTATTATTCCAGGACATGGCTTTGTTTTTTCTCCATCCTAGAACTTGGGTTCAGATAATTAACAGACCACTGCACAAAGCACAATGTCCCAGCACAGTGTATATTTACTCTCCAGCTTATCACCACTGTATAGTTATGGAAATATTGTCCAATATCGTCACAGGTAGCACCAACCAGAAAACATCAAATACTTCCCCCTTCACTGTTCTGCCGGTTGAACCTTCGCCTACATGTGGTTGTATGTGCTGCCCACTGCTGTCCAAAAAAATACACAGCACAAAAAGGTTTTACATCCACAATTATTTACTTTGAAAATGTGTCAACCACTTTGACACTTTGGTGATCAACTGAATACTATATTTAAATAATGATTGAGTGTTTATTGCCTTTTGTATTGCATAGAAGTCCATTAGGAATGGTGGGATATCACTACAACGTTGAAATAAACTACTCAGTTTTTTTCATTATTTTTTTCATGATAGACTCGATAGGATTAAACGTTATTATCCATGAGGTAGAAAAAGAATTATTTGATCAGGTGTTTTTCAACCTTGGGGTCGGGACCCCATGTGAGGTTGCCTAGAATTCAAATGGAGTCACATACATAAATACACACACACACATATATATATATATATATATATATATACACGTGTGTGTGTGTACATATATATTTAACTGTAATATATAAAAAATAAAGTATACTGGAAAGTGCCATCCTCATTGATAAGAAAAATAAATGAATTGGTCATTAATAGATAAAGCTCTAATCAACAAAAAAATTACTTATATACTCAAATAAATTAATTTTGAATAATCTAAAATAGAAATCTTCTTACAATGTTAGCAAAGCTTAAACAAGAGGATTGACAATACAACTATGATATGAATGTATTTATTGTGGTTTATATTTCACCATTAATACTCATTATTTATTTTTTTATTCAGTACACAATGGCTTATTTAATGTATTTTTCCCCCAAAAAATGTCAACTAGCCCCTAAGCTTCTTCTAAGCACCCCTTTGGATATGTGTACCCTACTTTAGGAAAACATACATTAAAACATTCAATGTTGGTTTCTTGAGATGAAGAAGAAAGTTTGGGTTTTTGATCAAAACTATGAATTTTTTCATGTTTGACCATTGACAGTAACATATCTATAGCAGGAACATAAGTCATGATAGTTAGCATGATAATGTTAAATTTTTATGTGTCAGATAAACTACAACATATGTTAACAAATAGCAAATGGATTTATAAATATAGAGGAATACCAGTAGAGTTTTTTTTTTCCTCATTTTCATTACATATGGGTGCTGCACCTAAATGTTAAGAACACAACTTCTCACTCAACTGTAATGAACATCATCAGTCAGTGTTTGTTTTCTGGTCTTCAGTGGCCACTTATACTTCAATCACTGAAACAAACTGGAAAAAAAAAGAAGGATTTAACTTTGATCAATGTATTCATATTGCTTCAGTTGATCAGAGATTTGCTGTATCAACATATATTTTTGCTGAAAATATTTATCTGCCTGATTTTCTTTATATTGTGCTGGTTTGGAATGCAACAGCAAAAACTGAAGTGAACTTTATACATTATCCACATAACAGGCTTTTCCCTCCACTAGTATCTGCCATTTTGGACTCTTCTGTATTTCCGGAAGACACATTTATTAAGCACAATAAAGGTGCAGTTTGCAGTAAGTACTGTACATATTGACTAGAACATACATCATGCACAAAAGGTTAAGAAAGTCTTGTTTCTTGATTCATGGGGTGAACGGTGACTCCCTTAAATCCTCACTAGGTGGTGCTGTTTGCCACCTGCTTCTCCCCCATGAGCATCAATGACGGTATATCTCCATGTATGAGGGGTCAATGAACAGACTCAGTGGATGCAGCTTCTTTTTGAGATATTTATTCTTAAAAATGACTTGGGATCTTGGAATTGCTTCACATGTGTTAGTCCTGACGTGGGCCATCTTTCACCGCCTCCCAACGTCAGCTGTAGAGAATTCATGCAGCTGTGTAGTATGCCATCGACGCTCTATGGTGATCCTACTATAGTTTAAAGCTTTGTCACAGAGAAATTAAAAGCTGCAATGATTTTTAATATATTGATATGGATAATAATTGCATAGGATAATAGCCATGCTGTACAATACACATAATTATAAAACAATATGTTAGAATGATTAGTACAGATTTTCTAAAGTAGGTTTATACAGATTTTCATTATTCTCAACATTGAAGTGCATCATATAATATGAATTATCTTTATATTAATGGTGATTTCATACATAGTTATAGTGATTTAACATACAGTACATACATACAGTAAAGTAATCCTTAAGTAAATTTAGAGGGACATTGCAAAGCCCTTAAATGTAATAGATATTATTTGATAAAACAATCAAACTTAGAAAATGGTATGCAGAGGAATGATAAAACTGTACACAACTGTCATACCAGATTATGGTGGCATTTTTACTTTTACATTTTTGCCCGAGATATTTTCCTCTAAACACACACTACAGATTATCTACATGAAGCCACTCTCAGAGAAAAGAAACAAAAAAAAGCCATTTCTGTATCAAACAGAAGGTCGACGTCTTGCATGCATTACTTGAGAATTAGTAAAAATGTAAAATTTGTGAATAAAACGGGGGGGGGGGGGGGATCATAAATGTCAACACCTGCATGCAGCAACAATGGTTATAATGTTAACAAGTTCTTAATGGTTTGAGTACATCCTGACCTCATACCCTCACACAATAAAATCATAAGGCATGCCTCATTTAACTCCTCCACAACCATACTTATAATGGCAGATACATCCTAACAACAACTGGAATGGATTCCCTTCTTGTTTACCTTCATATGGTCAATACATACAGTGTGTAATGAAACCTGTAGATGAGAAAAACACCATCTTATTATCCAAGTCAGACAACTTATTTTGGTCTACAAGTGTGTTGAGTGGTAATTAAATACAGTGGATTATGTCGTAATATGTAGCCACAGGCATGTAATACATACAGTATTTATCATTAGGCTGGCAGTTTCTCTCTGTAAATAATTAAATACTTACTCAGCAGACAGGCTGCTCAGTTTGTATTCCTCTGGCGGAGGTTCTTGTCTTTGTGGTTGTTGGTCGAGTTAGTTTTCCTTTAGCATAAAACAGAAGACATGATCAGTTCTCATCTCCAATAAAATCTGTATATACGAACAACGAAACAATTCACATTATTAGAACTACTTAATTCACATTATACTGTAGAATTGGCCTCAGTAATACAATATAAAAAATTGTGTGTTTACTTTGTTACAGATAAGCTAAACAAAAAACAAGCATATTTAGATTATTTGCTGACTTATGATATGATGTGACATAACATGGACTAAACAGCAGTTTATTTAAAAAAACAACAACAAACAAACAAAAAAAAAAAACAGAACACTTATTGTTCCAGCTCTAGTGGGCACTACACATGAAAAAACATCACATAAACACAAACTCTTATAATTCATATTTTCACAGTGATACTTAAAAATATATTTTAGATTGTAAATAAAAGCGATATTGTCCTGTTTTGTTTTAACTTTAACCTACTTTCCCCAAAATGTAATAACATCAATTTTGGATAACTAACAATCTACAAACCCAATTTAATAGAATTCAATCAATATTTTTGCTGCTAAAGTGTGTAAACATAAAGAAACAAACCAAACCAAAAATAATACCCCTTGCATCCCCTTCAGGGAGCAGGATAAAAATCAGACATACCTATGTGTTTTATTTCTAATTTAATACTAACTAAACCAGCTGTTCAATTCAACAGTAATCCTATTTCTAACATGGTTTAAGAGGAGTCATTTCTAGTAGATATTTCAGGAAAGAGTGAGGGGAAAGTCTGGTCTATTATTTTTATTTCATAGCTTTTCTCTTGGTCTCACTGCTTCCATTTGCGTACGTGCATGTTAGAGAAATTGTCCAATCATATTTCAATCATCATCTGTTGCCGGGTAAAAGAAATCAGCCTTAAATTAAAGATTTCATGGTTGATGCACAGAGTCAATCCAAGAGATGCATAAAAATATCTGTATTTTTATGTCATTTGATGGGATTGTGAAAGAGTGACTAGTGACTAACCAAATTTAGTTTAGATTTAATGGCTATAATTTCCCACAATGGCAAACAGAGGATACAAAAATGGATTTGGTCACAGATATACTAAAAAAATAAGCAGCAGTTTTGATGAGAACAATGTATTTTGTATTTTTTTTCTGTTTGGCAATTCAGTAAATGGTGATCATTCTTGAGATGATGTAGGTAGTGTAACTGAGGCTGTAGTGAAAGGAGTGAAAAGTGATGATGTTTTTGGTGTCTGTTTATGGTATATTATAGATATTAAAAGGTGGATTAAGCCAGATATAACACTACTAAAGGCCTAGTTGTGAAATACACAGTTTACCACAAATTTTAAAGTCATGTAATTGTTATGCATACACTGACATGGATGAAATCTACTACTTTATTAATCCAACAAGACATTTTTAGATATCCAGCCTTTTTCAGTTTTTGCCATACAAGTGTCAAAATTTGGTATCTAGTCCCAGCTCTGAACTCCACAGATAAAAGAGGAATACATGGTGATGGGCTACAACACGTCACACATTACCAAGCTAAAGAGTGCTAATATAGAGAAGGTAAATGTGTATACTTACACGGGTCCTGCTGAATCATCATCTGAGGCAACAAGGGAAAATATGGAGAAATGAAGACCAGAGAAAAGAATCGCAAGATAGTTGCAAACGGTGATTTTTAAACCTTTTTTTAGTGCTTTAAAAGGACAACATGTGACTGTCACATGAAGCTCTCAGTAGCTAGGATTTTAAATGTTTTGTATGAATACTGTGTATGAAACTTATGGGATGAAAACGCAGCCTTAATGAACAGACAAAATAGTAACAGGCTGTCATGCCATCTCATGAGGTCACTCACAAACACAGAGAATGCAGTAAAACTCAGCACACCACATGAAAACGTGAGCAGGTGATGACATTTTTATACAAGCAAAAAAGTCAAGGTTATAAAAATACTGTTGTCATGCATAGACAAGCAGTGTTCTGTTCAGTCATAGAGATTAGTGTAAGGAAGCTCCTTCAACATCAGCCTTCTACTGCAGGTATTCAGTCAATAAAGCAGTATGAAACACAGTGTAAATGATCCATAAACACAAAATATTTCCAGTCTTTACAGCGACTCACATGCCATTTCATTGAGTCAAATTATTATGAATCTGATGCAAAAATATGGAACGACAGCTGTAGAAAATAAAACCTCCAAACAATATAAATACTGAAAAATCGAAACTTGTGTTTCAAGTACAGAAGCATAACAGAACTGTGTACTTTGCTGTGAACTGGAGGGAGATGCGGCTGAATGCTTATTGAAATTCACAAGGCATGCAAAGTCTCACACTTACCACAAACATGGTTTAGGATATGCAATTTGGGAAAAGGGGAGGATGGGAGATATTACAACGCTCTGTTAAAATATTCAACAGCCAACACTGAGCTAATTTATTGCACAAAAAGTTAACATATCATGCAAGATTTTGGATGCAGTCACTTTATTTATCTGCTTTGAACGATACCGCAGAATTTAATGGTGACCTAAATACTCTACATTTTCCAAACGTCCATTTCTGACTAAGTAATGAACGGTGATGGCAGTGGATTCTCATAGTGTGGTTAGAGGCATGAACAGTTCATTTGCTGAATCAAATCAGCATGTGACAGCATCACAATTCTGTTTGAGGGGAAAAGGTCACCAAAATACCATTAATGCATTTTTAATGAATAGCCAGTTTTTTCTAAAATGAAACACTCAGGAGTAGAAAATCCCACCCTAGCATGTATTGACATATAGTTAAATGATGTGGTTAAACTTATGGAAGCTTTGGGATACAACAAGGTCCCTTGAATCCCATAAATAATATAGGGCTGTCTTCTTCCACAACACTGCAGTATCACATTTCCCATGAATTTTAAACACATGAAACAGTCCTGACAAGGTGTGACCTGCTGCAACAGTGTCTGGCTATTGGGTCAACCTTACCAGACTGAATTATTGAATGCAGGCACAGCACAGTGTCAGGTGACCGTGTCAGTGTCTATGGCAAAGGAATGACTTAAACACTGATTCAAGTGTTGCCTCACTGCCTGACACAACATTCCCTCTGGCCCTTGAAAGCAACAAACAAGACCCTCAAGAGAGCCGTGTTAAAAATGCACAATAAATCGGCTTACCTTAGATGTATTCTACAAAGTGCGATGAACAAAAACAGTGGAGATATTTGAATGAGAATACAATTACAGAATGGTGACTCACCATCTTGTAAATCCTCTGGCTTCTTGCGCTTCTCGTAAACAACAATGATGACGACGAGGATGATGATCTCAGCCAAAACACCCAACAGAGGCCACAGGGGGGCCAAGTGGCTGCGAACCCTCAGCACAGACTTCTCATCACGGCTGCCGATTATGTTGGTGGCATTGCACTGGTACTCGCCTGGATCCAAACTAATGTCCAGGTTGACAATGTGGAGTTCAGTGTAGTTGTCCCTGCTGCTGATGAAAAAGCGTCCGGATGAGTTGTCGATGTCCTTTTGAAGGGGCGAGAAAGTCAGAGAGAAACCACGATAAAGCAAAGTACAGTGTGTTATCTTGGAGAATCTTTCACTGTCACAGACTATTTATGTGTTGAAACATTTTGGAAGGAGCAACAGTGAACAAGTGTACATAGGAATGACAGTTTTTTGGGAATTTCCTCTGCATAAGACATAAAATGTGCGAAACCTTACATACTTCAAAAAGACGTGGGGAAAAAAATGATAAAAGTGCTGCTCCTGGCTGACCAAAAAAAAGACAAATTAAAGACACCTGGATTGAACTGAGTAAATAGTTGACATCTTTCCATTGGATTATTATTCTAGTGTTGACTCTATTTTAGTTTCAACAAGGAAAGTTAAGGTAACTAACTGATGCAGGGAGGAGCTTCCCACTTTTAAAATGACTTTAATACAGACCGTAAAGATTGGACTGTGTTTCAATGGTAAAAGGTCACATGGTCTGAGTCCAGACTGACCTTGTTCCAGAGTGATGGGTGCATCAGGGTGAGAAGAAAGGTGGATGAGATGATTACCCATCATGCCTAGTGCCTACAGTACAGAGCCTGTGGAGGTAGTGTTATGTTCTGGGGTTGATTCAGTTGGTCAAGTCTAGGATCGGCAATGTTATGTGTTAACAAAAACGGCACACATAAATGTGATGTTGTATTAGTTTAACGAAACTATGCCGCTGTGAATGTGTGCTGTAATCAAAGCTAAAGGTTTTAAAGGCTAAGGATAAATATTAGAGAGTGGGACAGGTTTTGTGTATTTATATAATAGATTTCTAAATGTTACAAAGAATCTGAAAAGTGAAGTACTGTATTCTAATGTGCAGACAGTGTCCTGAGCCCATTCTCTCATTCATTCATAGAACTTCACTGTTCGACTCTATAGTGCATCATGTAAAGGGGAAGAATCTTTATCATTTGTCAGTATATACAGTATGTACATGAAACACATACCAAAACTGGACCTACTGGATGCTTTGTTAATGATGGAAAGATATTTTATTACAATTAACTGGATGAAACTGGGATTGGTCATGACTGCTCAATAATTCCAGAAAATAAAGCATGTCTTCAAGATGGAGAAAAGTTATTTTTGTTGCAAATTACTATTGGTTGAATTGTTATTTTAAATATCAGTATCAGCCTAGAATTTCATTAGTGCATCCTTAATTTTATTTCTAAGTTAGCTTTCAAGGACATTCTATCTGATACATGTTAATACTTCCCTAACCCTTTGTTTATTGCAGCTATTCATGTATAATTAGTTTTTTCTGCTTCCATTTTTTTTGCCACTTTATTTTAGTGCTGCTGCTTCTATTCTTGTCCTCGTCTTGTGTTTGTCTACAATCTGCCTTTTGTTTGTGTGCTGAAATAAACTTGCTGTCACATGTAATTCTTTGTTCATAGTGGGTGTGAGATTATCTTTGGAAGTACACTGCTCCTTGATTAGCTTCTGACATTTTTATTTTAACCCTTTCTCTGGAAAGAAGAGATTTGACTTAATATATTGCCTGATTAAATACAGTCAAATAAAATAAAAAAAAAAAACATACCCGATAAATTCCATTGTCGAATTTCCGCCAGGTCCAGAGAGGATGAGGATAACCCACAGACTTACAGTAGAGTACAGCACGTTGGCCCTCGTTCTTATTCTCACTACGCTTATGGCCTGTAATCTCAGGAGCAGCTAAAACAAGAAACAAGGGTAGTTCCAGTGTTAAAAAAAACAAAAAATTTTAAAAAGTAGATATCAATTTAAATTATAGTTAAGTAAACCATGTATAAATCACAGCAGATGAAATGTGAAAACTTCAACATGATCTGAATATTTAATCTTATCAGGAATATTCTGCTTATTTCAGCATGAACTTGTCTGTATAGCTCTTTGTATTTCCGGTACATTACATTTCTGCCCTGTTTTGTTTTTTTGTATGTTTTTTTTTTAATCCAGAGAAATATAAATGCCCCAAAAAGCAAAGACTCTGTAAATCCAATTTGCTTCCATAGCTATGCGTGTGACAGCAGAAAAGGCTGTGACCAGATTTTACCGTTGAGACATAATCCCTTGCCATCAGACAAACAAGACACCATCTGCTGCCACTGAGCTGGGCCTTGGTTAGATGGAGGTGTCAAGGGCACCGGCTGCCCCTGAGCAGCCAGCAGAGCCGCTTGAAATCACAGGTCCTCACATGACAGGACTGCGAGCGCTCAAGGCCACTCGGGCCACTTTTATTGGTGGCCTCTCTAATTCAGCCCTAAAAACTGTCAAAGGCGCCTGTAGCTCACAAATCAACACCTACATTTAACTTCGATGGTGGCATTTGCTGCAGGAGACATCTGAAAGGTGTAGACGCACATGTAAACTCCAGCGTCGTCTCCTCGTGGTTTGTTCAGCCTGCAGACAACAATCAAACCTTACATGAACCCACACCAAGCTGCTAAAGCCCCCATTTACCGCTGTTTGTATTCACATATTTTATATTTCTTAGTTTAATCATTTCTCTCTGTATTCATGAACTATTTGAATAGCTTCTAAAAGAGCATAAATCACTTTCTTTATCATAAATATAAGACACTATATATTTTTTTGGTTTATAAGTTTGAAGGATATTCAATAAAAATACATGTGAAAATAAATAAATAAATAAAAGTTACATATACATACATATTTCTACATAAAAACACAACACTCCTGGCTTAAGAACCATATCCTTAATAAATATATTACAAGAAAAACACAGGTGTGTTTTAAAAATTTGTGAAGCAAAAAATGTTGTTCCTGTGACATATTGTAAATGTACATTTGCACTAGATGACTTCAATAGCTCTATTAGGTCAAATCCACAGAAATACAGTAATTGAAAATACATAATATTTGTCCATTTATGCCTGTTGTTCACACTATTCTGGCATTTTAGGAAACATAAAAGAGAAACTTTTACAAACACTCTTCATTTCTTTTTGTTTGACATTGTGAGGCTGCATTGTAATGTGGATAGACAAAAACAGACTCTTTTGGAAATGATGATGACTATCTGCAAACTTATTATGGATACCAAATGACACACTGACTCTTATTAGCTATATTTTACCAGCTGTTTTGCAGATAAATCCTGCATTTCTTAGCTTTCTTTTGCTTTCACAGCAAGCGACATATTATTCAGAATATTTGTCACAATTCTAGCATGCAGTGGTGTTATTAGCTGCTCTGGTCATATGATACTGTATCCTCCTGAGACCCAGTAAGTAAAAGTTTTTTGTTTTTTTCCATTACATAATTGCCTTCATTCAAAATTATATATGTCACACTAGTTCCAATATTTTTTTTAATCTAAAGAAATGTCATGAGCAGTGGACAGACTTTTATAGGTGTGTTAGGATGGACGCAGGGAAACTCCAATTCTGAATCCTTTGTTAGAACAGGTGTGTGTGCAGACACTATTAAAAATACTTATTTAAAGTGAACATATATTAGTCACTATGTGGAATTAAAGTTAGTCACCCTTTAACTGGAGTAAATCATGTTATAGGAGACAAATTTCTGTAGAACTAACCTAGAAAATGAGGGGGGTGGCAAATATGTTGCAACATGTCACGTTTGGATTTGTTTGATATTCTTGATATTACACATGTGCATTTGACAATAACATAGAGATGGTCAAATTAACAACCTTCCCATTCTGGGTTGGAAAGACATTGCAGCTCATATAGATTAATGAATACAAACCAGTTCCAGGTGTAGAAGCAGTTCTGCATAAGAACGTCATCAAAAACTCTGCGTGTATAATCAGTTTATTTTTAGAAACTCTGCTTTTAATGTTTTAAAAAGCAGAATAGGGGAAAAAGTCTGAACATTAGATATATTTCCATGACTGGTACCTGTACTCAGTATTCCTGTTTGGGCTGCGTGTCTCTGGGATCTCCTCGCCGTTCTTCATCCAGTAGCTCTCTTCGTGGGCACTGTGGGAACTGGTCAGGTTGCACTGCAGTGTGAAAGGAGGACTGTGACCATCCATGGGAAGTGTGGTGTGTTCAGAGGCGATGATTGATGGCTCTGTAAGAAAAACATAGATCAGGGATGACAGAAGGGAATCTCGCTAAGACAAATGTGAGTGTGTGTTGATGTAACACACAGTCAGACATCAAGGCCGATCAACCGCACAATGATATATAGAGGTTTACACTGAGTTCCCCATTATAGAATTAATAGTCAGACACATGTATGTATCTGTATCATTTATACCAACACAGGCTTGCTAAGGTTATCAACAAATACAATCACTCAAGTAAATAACAAATGAAATGTCAATTAGTCTCTAAGTTACATTTAACAGATATTTTCAATTCAGTAGTCAATTCTGATTTTGTTGTTTGCTTAATTTTTTTTTTTTAACTCAACATCTGTTTTTTATTGTCATTTTCATCACAGCTTTTACTGAGATAAATTCCTTTTTACAAAGTTATGTCATATATATGGTTATGTCACTGAATACTTTTCCAATGGTCATCCATGAATTGTAAAATACTTGAAGAAGAAGGTCACTTACTGAACATTCATATTACATCTTGTTCATAAGGTTCTTGTGTAGATTAGAGAGATTTAGGAAAAAATTAAAACCTTAATGGGATTATTCCTATTGTGCTTAATCCTGATTACTGACATCTTGTTTGTATACAACAGAAACCCTTTCAGTCATTATAAAATGATGCAGTAACTAGACAACCTTTTTTTGCACCAGTAAGATACCAGAACAATATCCTTTGTGTACTAAATACATTATTTAATACAATACCTGTTTCTGATTCAGTCCTCTTTGTGATAAGATAAGGCTTTTTTTTTACCCCACTGTGGGAAAATTTCATACTTATCAGCAGCAATATACAATGAGTGCAGAGAAAAGGACAGGTAGAAAAAGCCACATGGGTGAAAAACAACAAATTTGGTATTCAAATACAGCTATATCAATAAAGAATTGGAATTCTAAATTCCAAATAAAATATTATGTACATGTTTACATCCCCATGGCTGCACGTGTACACAGTGTAATATGATGGTGGGGGTGGGGGTGAGTTTACGGAGCGCCGTTATATAATCTGATGACTGTGGGGAGGAATGACCTGCAGAATTGCTCCTTCTAGCACAGAGGATGTAAGAGTCTGGCGCTAAAGGAGCTCCTCGAGGCCTCTACAATGTGGTGCAGGGGGTGAGAGGGGTCATCCATGATGGATGTCACATTTATATTTGTAAAATTAAAAGTACAGCAAAAACTTCTCAAATCAAATGAGCTGTAAATCACATTGTTTTCTTCCTTAACTGTTAGAAATGTCATATGTTATTACTCTACCAAGGAACAGTGCTTTTCTAGTTGACAAATTTGGCTGAAATATTCAAGAAATGATATTGGCACAAGGAAGAAATGATTATATTTTGGTGTTGATTGGTGGAGGCATGGGGGGGGGGGCACACATGTGTGTTTCATTCTGTTGGTCCACAGAAGTGAAAGTGAAACCTATCACTCATTTAGGGGGGGCTGAGTGCTTTTCTACTTTTTATATAGTTTCACGCCACTTAAACCATTATAGCTTCTTTAAAGAAGAGCAGTGAAGCTTCAAACATGAGCTACAGCAGCTTGATTTATTGATAATCTAGAAAATGGACTTCATTAATTTGAGAATAAGTAAATACATTGTGTACAGCAGCCTGAGCAACAACAAAGGTGACGGTTGGATTGTTGTGCAAGTTGATCCATCCCAGATCATTGGTACAATCATGGGTCCCAGCCTCATCAAGGGTGAGGGGAGTCACTGAGACCATAAGTAATACTGATAGAGACACAACACTTGTCCACAGCTGCATGAAGGAACTGGTTTGGTCGATACAGGTATAAATTTGAGTTTTGTCCACATTATTTATTTTGAAAAAAAAATTGACCGTCCACTATAATCCTATTTTACTTGTTTACTTATTTAACTTTTGTTTTATTTTTTTTTTTTACTGCATGTTTCTTAACTACTCAGATTCTGATTTCATGCAAATAAAATCTTAGAAAAAATGTCAATATGAATATAAGGCTTTTTGGTGGAATGCAAAATTAAACAAGGTTTTCAAGGTATTGAGGAAAATTAGCAAATGAGATGCACTTTTTCAGTCTCCATCTCTGTACAGGACTACAGGGTAGACCTCTTTTAAAATACTGTTTGGTAGCACTAAATTAATCATGCTGACCTATGTTGTTGCTTTATGCTGCTCTGCTTTTTAGAGCTGTTAGGGTACAGGATAATACATATTTAATACAGAAATTTTTAAAGCAATGTATATTCCATCACCTGTTTGTTTTTTGTTTTTTTTTTTACATAAAGTCATTTTGACCACAAACTGATGGCATTAATTAGTAAAATTCTCCAAAATGCAGGGAATGATGTGTTTAAAGCTCAAATTTTCCATCACATGAAATATTGCTTAGGTGCAGATTGTCTGCAATACTGTACATTAAAAAATCATAGCAAGCAAAAGCACAAAAACACAAGCAAATAAAAAACAGGTTTAAACCTCAAAGGAACAAGAAAAAGACTGGGTAATGAAAAGTTACAGTAAAATATGATAACATGAGCTCTACAGGATGTAGGATTTATGGGATGATCTGACATGTAACACCAGGATGAGTTGGTGGTGTGTTAGTTTTTCAGGTCAGTTAAGGAGGATGGCATCTATGGAGGAAGCTATAGGTCCTCTGGAGAGGTCTAAGGGAGGCTAAATCACACAGGAGTGACAAATGTAGATCTATCAAGGGGTGTTTCCTCTACACTGACCACTCACTCTGCAGCAGCGTTACAGTGGCCTGAGCACGGATCCAGGTGGTGGCTGGATTCTGGTGCAGGTCGTTTCGTCGCGGATCATTGCTGGCTCTGCACTCATAGGTCCCAGCATCATCCAGCGTGAGGCGAGTCACACCCAGCACGCTCACCGCATTGAGACCATAAGCCGTGTTGATGGTAACCCGACGCTTGCGGGCACCGTCCCACAGCTGCCTGAAGGAATCGATTCGGTTGATTTCAGAGTACCACCACTGGATTTCTGGGGTGGGGTTGCCCACCACGTCACAGGACAACTCAAAAGTGTCTCCTGTAAGCTTTGTCTCGGACAGAGGTGATTTCACAAAACCAGCTGTGGAGTTTTAGCCATAGTCGTAGCATCCAAAGATAAGCCGAAGGAATGAGAAGAAGGGCAAAGATGGAAAAGCAAGCAAAACGTGAGGTTAAATTAAGAAGAGAAACAGATAGGAAAACACAAAAAGATCATGCAAAATAAGCAAACTGACAAATTACATGACATTAAAAAGTAAATTAAACAAAAAAAATAGTAGAAAGGTAAATGAAACAAAACAACAGACTGTCAGGAGCAGTGACTAGGCCTGTCACAGTGATTACATAATCACCTGAATGTGACCACTATGAATGTGCAAACTCTCTCTGTACAGGTGCAAAGAAAAGGATAGAGAACAGAGAACAGAAATGCCATCTTTCATTCACTGTGATGGAAGTTTGACTGGTACATTTTCAGTGACTTCATCTCCTGTTATGGTTGAATGACTAATATTTGATCATCCACATTTCAATCAACGTCTATGGACAGGTACCTTGTGAATTTAACATCACACCACACTATGGACCTAAAGGGAAATGAGCATATATTAACTTGGAAGATGTCATTTGACAGGTTTTTATCAAGAAAGTTAGTTTATTCATTTGGGATCTGCAGCTATAAATAGATGAATATCAACATCAGCTAATAACATAACAGATATGTTGTATTGTGAATATTTTCCGATAGTGTCAATGAACATTTGTTCCCCAGACACAAATGGACAAAGAAATATAAAAATAAAATAAACATAAAATAGCATCAGTATCAGTAGAGTTAAGTTTGGTCCAGACAAACATAAGTGATTGATATTATCAGGCTTCTCGGTTGGAAATGGAAGTGGACCGCAAATTAAATCCATGGAAAATTTACAGTTTTTATCCATTGGTCTTTTGTTATAACAACTTAAGTCAAAGCTCAAAATTCAAACAATCTGAAGAAACATCTACACAATTAATATAAAAAAAGCACGAATTTCCTGATATTTAGTATTTTTCAGTTTTCACAAATCAAAACTTGGAGTAACCAAATAATTCTATGTATTACTCAGCTTTGTTCATTGTTCTGAGGACAGGAATGAGTATTTAAAATTTTATTTTATGATACTTTTCAAGTATTGATATATAATTTTGGTATTTAGAATGTGCATGTATTCTGTAAATGCTTGACAAAAATTCATTAATTAATTAATTTAATGAAAAATAATACAAAAATACATCAAATCACTTACATTTTACACTTTAACATCTAGCCTAGTGTGTTACATGATTCAGGAATGCAGATTTCAGTGTTTATTACTTTGACTACTGCCAAAGATGATTCATTTCATCACTAGGGTTGATGTCAGCTGACTAATTGGTTATCCACTGTTGTTTTCTTTAAGCTATCAATATTTTATCAGCCTTTGAAAATCTACTATAGAACAACCCAATATTCCACGCAACAAAACAGAGCAGTCACATTCTTCTTAAACTTCTACGTCAATCATCAACCTATTATTAGGCTGAAACAATAAAATAAGCAGAAAAGACATGTTAATTGCACCTCTTTGTCATTTAATTATCAGCTAAAGTGTCATTGCAAGAGCCCTGACGGTCACATCAACACTTTCGGTAGAGAAAAGAGGCGACCTCGGATGTGCTTGAGACATTATGACTGCTATTCCTGGGAAGCTTTAATTCAATTCTGCTGGGATGTCCCTGCACGGCTGCTCTCACTTGGTTTTGTTCAATTAATGACATCATATAAATTTGTGTCTGGCTCCTCGCAGTGCACACATCCAAAAGTCCTCAAAGTGACCTTGTCTTTTTCAGTACATTTTATTTGGATAATGAAAATATAATTCGTGCTCAGAAAGCCCCGTTTATATAATTATTATTCCAATGGAGCGCAGACATTAGAGTAGGTGTGCTGCTAATTTTATAGGATTTACTTGATTCTGTTTTATGAATAAATGATGCAAAGTGAAACAGTCGATCAGGGCTGTGCAGGCTGAGGAGGAAGACGGGGGGCTGTAGTCATAAGTATGGTCTATAGGCTCCGAGTGCACAAGATTGTAAGGAGATTTATAGAAGCTGCAGCTCTAGGTCTCGAGGGAGCGTGTGGGCGCATGGTGATAGACCCCCTCCGTTTCCATAGAAGCGCTCTACGGCAACAAAGTAGGAAGAGGAAGAGACAGCCAACCAGACCAGGCCGATCATCACAAGACAGATGATTATGTTTTCTATTAAGATGACATCACACACCAGCTGATAACTGGTGCACCAGGAGCAGGACGCAGCCAGCAGAACCTATAGATTTGACTGGGACTAAAAACGAGTACCAACACCTCTGGCCTTAACACAGAAGTGCTGAGAGACAGATCCTGCCACCTCACATAGTCGGGATGTGTCTGAAGTGCTGAGCCAGTCACACTGTCACTGCATGCCGCTGACCTGCACACATCTGAATGACGCTGCACATGCTGATGTTAGTTTTGTTCTGGCAGCTGGCTACATGTGACATGTGAGGGATTTCTGTCTGACCTGGGGGGCTTTTGTTCTTTTACACTTCATGTCATTCTTACTCTGTCAAACGGTCGTTGAAGAACCCCTTGATTTCTGAAAGTGGGTCCATTATTTGAAATATCTCCTGATAGATCATGAGAAATATGCAAAATGAAGCTATTTGAGTCTTTGTGGCAACAAATGATACGTTTGATTATTATTTTTTTTATTATTTTACTGGTAGGTAGGTAGGTAGGTAGGTAGATAGATAGATAGGTAGGTAGATAGATAGATAGGTAGATAGATAGATAGATAGATAGATAGATAGATAGATAGATAGATAGATAGATAGATAGATAGATAGATAGATAGATAGATAGATAGATAGATAGATAGATAGATAGATAGATAGATAGATAGATAGATAGATAGATAGATAGATAGATAGATAGATAGATAGATAGATAGATAGATAGATAGATAGATAGATAGATAGATACTTTGTCATTATGATACAATGACATTTTGTTTGACAATCCCTGTCATGGCAGGTAAAATTATAAATACAAACAAAATAGACTTAAAGAATGAAAAAATAAGCATTTCAAATAAGTCAAGTTAAAAAAAAATATAGAATTGTGCCAAGAAAATAAAAGCACAGAATCTCAGAATACAGTAGTAATATGTAGATAAACATGAATACATAGCGTACATCCAAAGCACAATCAAAGATAATATACACTGAATTCATCAATTAAATGAGTAGGAGGACAGAGTAGTTACTTTGAGCCTAATAAATTATTTTAACAATAAATCAATTACTAAAATATATGGCAACTAATTTGTAATGTTTTTGTGCCGTGTTATTTTCATGTCAGGAGAATATGTTCAGAAACAAAAAAGCTCCATCTCAGCACAAACAACAGCTTGATATTAAAAGACTGCACTTTCTGCCAACAAAATATTTGATATTTCATTGAGGACTAATCAAAATCTGTTTTTAGGACAGGCACAGTAGGTTAACACAGCGTTTGAACTACAAAATAGGGAGTCAGTGTCCTGAGTCCAAGCATATTAAAGCCTTATTTGAGGACTTTGATTAGTTTCCAGAAGAACCTGGCAGTAGATGGCCTAGAAGGATACGAATAAGAAGTAGTTCTATGCAATTAATGTAACAATGATGTTAGAGCAATGTTCACCGGAATGCTGAATGAATATTCATTGACGACGGAGAAAAGGAACAGGAGATCAGAGCATTAAAGAGGGTTAGTATGAACAGATGATAGCAATGAGTCAGACATTTTAAGAGTCATAATGCACATTAAAATGCAAGTACTGTGTGTTGCGCAAACAGACATAATCTGATGCATTGATATGAATATTTAAAGGTTTATACATGTGATTTCAATATTGTATTATGGCCTGATAAATGTGGCTGAAATGCAAATAAAAGATGGATCAATGAATAGTCAAGCAGAAATGAAATCAATAATAAATTAGAAAATGTAAATAAATGACTTTTTCAGGAAAATTATAGGGATCCCCCTGTTAACAGCTCTCAGCAATGAAGAGTTTATTTGTTTGTTTTAAGTCGTCACTATGGGCTTTTAGCAAAGTGAATCAACATGTGATGGCAGGTTTAGTATGGAAGTGAAAACTTGTGTTATAATATTAAGACACATCACAGTATAGTATAACAGTGATATCTGTAATGAAAACAACAATAAATTCTTCTTCTCCATGACTGAACCACATAAGCATTACATTAATTAAAAAAAAAGGTAATAACCTCAACTCTAGACACTTTTAGGTACTCTCTGCTAAAGTACAATATTTTTTTGTTAAAAGCATTTCACTGTGTCCATAGAGTTTTAAGTAAATATTAAATCAAAACATCCTTTCCAAATAATCACCTTTGCCTCTGGTGATTAGTCCAGTTATTCAGACTTGCACAATGTTACCATGTGAATTGCTTCACATATGAGGAGCCATTAGCACATACAAATGGCCTCTGCAATGTGGTTGGCTTTTGTACTCATTAATATCTTGCATGCCCAGGCTCCGCTGCCTGGGACTGAGCAAGGACAAATGCAAACATCATCTACAGTGATGGGATAGTAGTAATGTTTGGTACATACAGTATATGACAATATTCTCACTTGCAAATTCTTTCAAAATATGCAACACAATGAGAAAAGATCACACTTTCCAGCTTTCTGTCCTGAAAATCCATTTCATTTGAACTGTGGGCCTATCAGCTGGAGTGCTGATTGAAAAAGAGATGTTAGGAGTGGGTGTGCATTATAGGACGAGATGTGTAATGCATTCCTACACATAGTCAACTCCAGGGAAGGCCTTAGTTGAATAAATTCTCCCTCATTCTTGCGAGGAGAAGACAGGAGATACAGTGCACTCTTACAGTATACACCTCAAACAAACTGAGCTGAGACGGAGGAAACACTGCCCTAATCTGTTTCGTGGGAATGAGATTTATGAGCAGAGGGGTCATTTAGACAAGTAGAACTGCACTGAGAAATCAATGTCATTCTGCAATGCAGTATATCTCAGTGAAGAGTTAACGGATTCACTGTTGCAAGGGGACATTAAAGCCATGGTTCCCAGTGCAGCATCTCTGCTCTAAAAATAGAAGCATGCAGCAAAATGGATTGATGCTATTTACAGAGCTGCACTTCTAAGGTCCTACATCTAATTACATACATGAAGTGCTTTGTTGCAGGGACCAGAGGATTAGTCTTTCTCCGGCTGCAAGAGAGGAGTTCAGGATACTAAATGCTGAATTCCTGAGCCATATCCTCACATATCCGTGCAGACCCAAGCATGACAGCATGTTGATTATGTCTGTGTCAGTGTGTGTTCAGCTCATAGAGCCATAACAGAATTTGACTTTTTTATTTTACCTTTTCCAAATGAGGGGAACTTGCAGAATATCCGGCTGTGGTTTGGACTCAGTATTCAGGTCCATACTTGGAAGCTTTAAAGGACATTTTAGGGACATCTTACGGGCCTCGGTGTGGCCCACTTCAGCCCAACCATGACAGATTGTAGCTTATTAAAGATTTATTGACCCTTCATTTTATATGCTCAGAGAACCAAAAAAAAAAAACCTTTCTTGCAATGACACGTCCATTTGTGGTGTCCTTAAGGCAAATAACACTTGGCCAATGGACAGATATGCATGATGGACAACACACTCAGTAACAGTCCTGGAATAATGATTCATCTCATGTCAGAGATACAAGCGGCATCACGAAACACCCGCATTTCACCATAACGTCCGAACAACGCGGTGTGTTTAATAAAAGGAGACTTCATTTCTTACCATTCTGGGAAGAAACAGACTGCAGCATAAAAGCTCCAAATATCGCCAGGGAGAAGGACATGACTGCAGCTCTTCGCTTGCCAGGTACCATCTTCGGAGACGGGAGATGGAAAATGCCGGTGGCGCGCGCTAAGGTGACCTGAACGGGGATATGAGGAGGATGTGGAGAAGGGGGACCGCCGAGACTCCCACCTCTAGACACTCCGACGCAGAGGGAAGTGTCTCTGGTTAGACTAGCGGGAGCCGATAGTATTACTCTGCTGGATACCTGTGCAGCTCTCTATCGCCAGCCCGGTGCAGTAAGGGAACCACCTTTTTAACGGCCCGTCTCATCTGAAATCCCGCGAGATCTTGAAGGAGTGCAGAAAGATGAAGGGGCACAACAAACACACAGCGTTCTATAATAATAATAATAATAATAATAATAATAATAATAATAATAATAATAATAATAATAATAATAATAATAATAATAATAATAATAATAATAATAATATAATAATAATAATAATAATAATAATAATAATAATAATAATAATGGTGTGCACTCCCATTAGACTGCTATAAACGATATTTAATTTTATTACCACTGTTTACAGGTATTCCTTCACATAGCCGACTCTTAATAAAATTATACCAAGTACAATGAAACTGAGATAGAGTTCTCATGTTCAATGGAAGAATTTCCAGACAGACCAAAATATCAGTAAAACATCAACAAATATCAGTAAAACAACAATAAATATCAGTAAAAGGCATAGTTATTTACATTAAAAATGTTAATAAAAGAAAATAAAAAAAGAAAGCATTACAAACTAAGACAGTTTTCAAATAAAATAGAATGTAAGTTGTGTAAATAACATAGGAGATAAATATTGTGGTGTGAAATATAGTGTGAAAAATAAACAATATGATATATTCAGGTCTCTAATTGTGATATGGGAAAATGTGGGGCCACCATGAAAACTGCAGATAAACCCACTTGGGAACATTATATACAGCCCAAATGTAACCCTTCTGGGGCCCACATGTACATGCTACCCTGTGTGATGGAAAAACTATAATTTTGTGTGTTTCATTTATTCAGTGATAATTCTCTGTGTTCCATTTAATCAAGTGTCATTTTAAACTGTGTATATCAAGCTAAAACCAATTTTGTTTCTGATTCCTGTCTATGTGCAGAAGTATTTGTTTTATTAGCTACAAAGCATTTATTACAACACTATAACTGTTTAACAAAGTAGGTGACTTCCAGGTCTAAATAGTTCCATGGGTCAACGCTGACTAAGCCCTGACCTGAGCACCACCTGCTGCCTTAAGCAGACAATCCTATTTCTCTTTGAACTAATATAGGTAATGGCAGTGACGCCAATAGCAGTGTTATTTTATTTCTAAAATGAACAAAATTCTGGTGTCAGTCAAGTCATCATCATCATGCCGTGTTGTGATTAGATTCATCTATATAGACCTTATATACTGGTCTGACTCCATTAAAAAACTAACAGTAATGTACCTACAAAAATGCTTCCTGTCATCCTGACTTTCTGCCAAATCCACCTCTAGAATAGTGGTATTCATGGTACAGTTTGACAAAGCTGGGTGGCTGCATGTGACTTATTACACACTATGTAAGACACAGACAGAGTGAGGTATTTTATTGTCTCACTTGAGTATTTATTAAATTGGTGTTGACCACAAAAGTGTTTAATGAAGAAATCCACAAATTTCTGCCCAAGTTATGAAAAAGATAAATACTACTACTACTACTACTACTACTACTACTACTAATAATAATAATAATAATAATAATAATAATAATAATAATAATAATAACAACAACAACAACAACAACAACAACAACAACAACAACAATAATAATAATAATAAGAAGAAGAAGAAGAAGAAGAAGAAGAAGAAGGTACATGTGGTAACATTTCATTAGTTTTATTTCAGATGCATTTTACTTGTAGACCAGTGTTGTTAATGGATAGATTTTACTGATTAAAAAACAAACAAACAAACAAGGATGTAAGGATGTTTCCACATTGACTCTTCTGAATCAGACTATAAAGGGATTTGTGTCCTCTAGACCATTTTTTTCTGAACCATCAGGGTTGAAAAGTGAAGCCAGTGTAGTTTCCGAAATCTGCTTTAACTTGAATTTCCACCAGGGGGCAGTATCCAAAAGGCAGATGATCCTCACAGATCCCACATGTTAAAATGCCCATATTTCTACCACAAATTATAATAGCTGATTTCTTTTATTCGGTTATTTTCTATGCATTGCTGGGGAAAAAACAGCAACTCCTGGAGGTAGGTCTGTGCTGATTGACCAGCATCTAAACCCAACATTTACTGATTTGTGGTGATTGGCATGAAAATATGAATCCACAAAGAGCCAGTGTCAGTTCCCAAATTATTTTTCTCTATGTTTAACCTTTCTTAAGTGATTTATCACCATTTATTGTAGCATTATCATCTTTAGTTAGATTTTTTGTGTGCGTAAATCACATATTTTTCTATATTTAATTTACTTTTATTTAGCTGTTCATTATGCTCAGAGAAAAGTTGAGGGGTTTTATATCAAAAACTAAGGAAAACTGAAGCAAAATATTTCATTAACTAATAATGATGGAATTTCTACTTCTGCAAAAGAGCCTCTGAACATCCAAATGGGTTGTATCTGATGACCATGAAAAGATGACAAACTGTTATTTACATACGTTAGTGGATCAAGAGGGATTAAATTGTTTATATAAATGATTTTGGTCAATGGTGGTCATTTGGGTCTTTATGGGTTAAATGCTCAACTATCAAATAGTGGGGGGAAAACTGGAAAAATACCATAGTGGGGGGAAAACTGGACCTGACGACCCAGGGCCCGAGTAGGGAGAGGGGCCCATGAAAACCCTGATTTTTTTTTTTTTTTTAGGAATTGGGCCCTCCAATTAATGGTGTCATTACATGTATTCATAACATCAACTGAGAGAATTAATTTTATGCCACACTCCTGCCAACATATTGGACATCATGGGGCCCCCTCTTGGAGGTGCAAAATGGTTTAATCTTAAGTATATGAGCACAAGTAGGCTAAATGCATTCATTCAGGTGGTGAATTAAAGAACCACCCATCAAATATAATCTAATTGTAGCTTAAAAAACCCTATTTATGCTTTTTTATTTTAAATAAATACCCCCTGTTTTTCTGTTGCACCTCATGCAGTGGCATAGATAGGGGTCCACTGACACCCTGAACTTGGTGCTGCACCCCTGCGTCTAAGGCAGTGGTGTTGTTGTCAGCTTTCCGTGGACACTTCAGCATATGCTACTAGCTCTCTGTGCTCGGCGTTCCCTGCTCGGTCATGGCGGGCGCTCGCCGGAGAAATAAGAAAAATACATTTTTTAAAAAACACAAACGGTGTCCCATCTGATAGCTACCCGAACTCATCACCACCCACCCCGTCCACTGAAGTCACCTCACCCCTTACCATCGGTGATAAGTCAAGTACGCTACCAGCGGGACAAGAATAGAATGCCCAAAAAATACATTTAAACCTGTCATAAGTGATGTCATGACGCAGCCGTTGTGTTTTATGAGACGTCATCACGCCACACCGATGGGGGCGGGGGATGGGGACGCGTCTGTGAAAATCGTAGGCGGAATCCGGGAAAGTTCGCCAAACTCTGCTTCTGATTGGCTGAGCTGTTTAAGAGACATATTGGAATATTCAGAAAATGTGCTTGCATTTCTGTACGGTGGAATGTACATATTATATAGACAAATTGTATGCAAATCAATATATTGCAAGCTTTCATTTGTTTTAATTTAGCTGATTAGGATGTACAGCTTCACAAAACTCACTTTCTAGCAAAACTCTAATTTTCTGAGTTTTTGAGTTAGATGTTTTAATAAGATGTACATCATAATCAGCAAAATTACAACAAATAAATGCTTGATATATCTCACGTTGCATGTCATGAGTCTATAAATGTATTGGTTTAATCTTTTATGTTGAATTACCTGAATAGAGAAACTTTTACACGATATTCTTAATTTTCTGAGTAGTACCTGTACGTAATCCAGTGTGGATTTAAAAGACGCAAGGCTGTCGCAAGCTGTTAAGAATTAATTTTTCGAGTCAAGAATGTAGGCAGGGGAGCTGGTTTGACTGACAGGCTGCCCCTCCAATCCTAGCGCTTTAAGGCGGGACTTTTCCCGGATTCCGCCTACGATTTGCACAGTTGCGGTGGGGACATGTCTGGGCATGCGTGTTGTAATCTGTAAACAGATAATTCAGTTTGTTTTCCACTACCCCCGCCTCCACTTGTGCTACAATCCAACCAATAAGATCAAGGCGTTGTGATGTCATGGCCCCACAGGTGGGGGCGGGGGAGGTGAAAAAAAAAAAAAAAAGACAAGTTTCATTCTACAACAAGGCATCTCATAATTCAGTATTTCTCATCTCATATTTAGGACTTTTATTATAATTTTGACTCTTTCTCATAATTATGCATTTTGTATCTCACATTTATGACTTTTTGTCTCTTAATTGTGACTTTTTATCACATAATTAGGGCTCTTTTTTATCTCCATTGTGCACTTTTATCTCATGATTTTCATTCTTTTTGTCACAATTATGTATTTCTTATCTCATTTACAGGACTTTTATCTCTTAATTATGAATTTTTTAAAATCTCAATTGTGCCATTTCATAATTTTTACTCTTTTTCTTATAGTAATGCATTTCTTATCTCATATTTATGCCTTTTTATCTATAATTTAGACATTTAATATCACAATGTTGAGTTTTTATGCCATAATTATATATTTTATAACATCTCATATTTCTGACATTATTTATTCTTACAAAAACCACATTCTATCTAAGTTGTGACTTTTTCAACCCCCCATTTTTCTATAATTTCCTGCCCATACCTACAAGACTGAGGACTGTGACCAGATGACAAACATTATCTACACAGTAACTCACTTTTAAAAGTTTTATTTTTGGATAATTTTGAAACTTTTCAGATTTTTCCTGATGAAATAAGTATAATTTCATTCATGCCAAAAAAAGGTTAATTTTGTTACTGCATTACAATCAAGAAGTTGTATTTTATTTTATTTTTTTTTACCTTAGCCAAGGAGGTATTAATTTCTGGTCCATTTGTTTGTTTGTCAGCAGGATTATGCAAAAAATTCTGAACGGATTTTGATGAAACTTTCAGGAATAATAGATAATCGGTCAAGGACGAATCCATTACATTTTGAGCAATGAAGGTCAAAGGTCAAAGTTGCACTAAAGGTCAACAGCTAAAACACATCAGTGGTATTATCTCAATATTCAGACAAGATATAATGTCCCTTTTTTTCCATTCACATCGTCTCACCTTCAGACATCAGATGGGTCAACACCTATGACTCAATTATATCACGTTTTGACGTCATATGACGCCACATCAAGTCTTGACAGAGGTCTGCTGTCTCTGACTGCCTTGTTGATTATATTTTTATTTCATTAATTTTATGAATAACACAATTAAAAATCAGAAGGAAAAATATAACAGTGGTTTTAAACCCTGACTTTGAATCCATCATAAATGTAGATATTTCTCCTCAAGCTCATCTCCTGTACCTCGAGTCTAACCTGAGCCAGGACAGACTAACGTTTTTGTGTGTTGTGTGTCAAGGTTACTTTATTAGTCTCCCTAGGGGGAAATTTGGTTTAGAGTACAGAGAAGTTGCTGCACAGAAAGTGTAACACATAACACACAAAAACATTAAAGTTTGTCCTGGCTCAGGTTAGTCTGGATGATGTGCAAGAGTTGAGATGGAGGAAAAAAAAAAAACAACATTCATGATGGATTCAAGGTCAGGTCACTATAATATTTTTCCTTCAAATTTTTAATTGTATTGTTTAGAATTGAATATTTTTATGTTTACTAAATTATCCATCAATTAACAAATAAATCATAAAATTAATAAGAAATTGATTTTGTGGAAGGAAGTGATCGTCTTCAGTCCTCTAGTGACCTTTTTCATTGCTTCTCTTTGACTGCCATCTAGTGGCTGCTTTTAGGTAGTGCATCTTAAGAGCGAGAAATGAAGTTCTAATCCCAAACAATTGCAAGGAGCAGTGTAGAAAAGTGAATAAGTAAAAAGGCATTTAAGTTCTGAGTTCATAGTTTTATTGACACAATATATTCAATATATTTCATAACGATTGGTCAGGGCACCACAAACAATTGCCATATCATTCAACAGGCTAACTTGGGAAATTGGAAGAACAGACTGCAGAATTTTGAAACTCTTCCACCTGCTTATAACTCTCTCTACATGTATTCTTACATGTGGTCGTTGTCTTGATGAGTCTACTTCACATGCTGGTAACTGACTCTTTCCTTTAGTCAAACGTGGTACACGGTGGTGGCACCATATGCAGCAACTTCAGCCCTGATCAAGAATCCCCCGTCTGCTAAGATTTCATCTCTTGGCTCCAGTAGGTCCAAAAATTCTGATTCCAGTGTTTTATATTTATCCGACATTCTTGCACCCCATCCTTTGGACAGGAATGAAAGTGCCCCTGCTGGACTTACTCTAACCAGGTACTGAACTGTATTATTATGTTTATAGTTGGACCAGGTCTGAGCTCGAGCAGTCAAGTTAGTAGGTCTCTCTATGAACATTTGTGTACAGTCAATTATACACCAGCATCTCTTGAAATGTCGCTGGAAACTTTATGGCATACATTTAAGGATAGCAGCCTTTGGTGGCTACTTAATAGACTTTAACATTTTTGCCGTCACCGGTAGCCAGGATCTTAGAATGTTAGAAACTGTGCTTTCAGAAGCTCTGAACCTATACGTGACGTCTCTATTACTGAGCCCCAATCTTAATTTCAATAAAACAATTAATAAATGATCTTCTAGTGTGAGAGATGCATTTAGCTTCTGCAAACCACATTGTATTTTACCCAGCAAACAAATGAAGAGCACTGGTGTTAACCCAGTGAGAAAGAACAACTAATTAGAATTGTCTTTGATCGTGGAAAAGGAGAAGTGGGATTTCTGAAGCTTCTCTTTCAATCTTGCATTCTCCTCTCTTAGTCTGTAACAGTCATTTCTGAGGTTATCACACTCAGTGCTGAGTTGATTATACTTTTGACTGAGACTGTTGAAGGCTTCTCTTGGGACCATAGTCTCCTCTGGGTCATTTGCCGTCACTGGAACTTCGTCTGAAAGATATTTGCACAATGCCTTAAGTGTCAGCACAATGTAGTAGTAATAATAATAATAATAATAATAATCCTATACAATATCATTATTATTATATATGAAAGAATACATAAAAAAAAGGATTCATGCTCACACCATGGAAGGACGCCTCCTCCCGCTCATCTGTCCGAGTATACCTGTTCCTTTTTCTTTCCAATCTTAAAGAGAACTCTGGGTGGCAGAGTTAAAAGCCTGCATACAAGAAGGCGTGATTGGTCACAGTTTATAAACCTGAAATGGACAAAACTTGCCATCTTTTCCATAGGCCTGACAACTCTGCTGTCCATAGGAAAAAAAAAAAAACAGAGGGTGCAAAGTGTGGACTGTTTTCATCTGTAGAAACCACCGGTATTAAATTTGTTTTATATTGGACATTCATGTTTGATATTCAAAATAAAGCTATTATTCTACCAGTCTTTATTTTACAGTTGGTTTGACATCAGTAAGTCACATGGTCAGGAAGAATATCCTTAGGAAAATATCAAATGTGTGGATTTTTCAGCATGTGCATAATTATTAGTCTACATAAGTGCTTCCTATTTCCTATTGGAAAATTCCTCAGTGGGTGGGATGATGCCTCATGTGAAAAGTTGCGATGGTTCATTGTTAAAACACAAATACCTGAATGGACCGTCTTGCGGATCGTCGATACCTATTGAACAAGGCGGGTTTAGAATATAACAGCAGCACCACGCATTGAAAAGGGGCTCAGCTTGGCCGTGACAGACACAGAAGACACCAGAAGGAAAACGTTTGTGGATGAGAGAGGTAACAGTGTGATTTTTCACTTGAGGAGAAACAGTCATTTTCTAAATCCACTTATTTTTCATCATTATTACCAAAGTAGAAGCACTGACTTGACTTTTACTGCAGTAAATGCTACTAGTTGGGGTAGTGTTGGTGATTGAATGGTCAAAGCTTCACTATTTATATCCTTTGGAAAATGCTAAATGTGTGGATTCTTCATCATGTGCATAATTATTAGTGTTGTATGAAGAACACAACAGATGTGTGACTTTAGTCATGAATATTACCCTAACATGAGCATTTACTTGTTAGCTACGTTTCAGAAATATTTCAGTTTAAATAAGAACGAAGCAGGGATCAGAATGATCTTTAGAATAATCATGATAATAAGTTCTGTTCAACACAGAGCACCTACACAGATATGACTGGCAATCAAAGGAAGACACAGGAATTCTGGTAGGGTTAATAACCCGATAAGCTTCAACTAATATAACTAGCAATAAAAGGAGGACACAGGAAGGTTGGGTAATAATCAGACAACCTTCAACAGATTCAACTCGCAATAAAAACTGTTGCTGACAGATTTAAACCTGCCCTGGGTTAAGCACAGTCAACAGTTAACACTGTCAGAGGTGAATTACAAAGAATAAAGAAATGATACAAATGTTAAGGCACAATACATTTCCATTACAGCTACATTGTGTAAGTGTTGCTTGTTGGGGTACTTTGAAATGGCATATGCTAGTGTTTCAGTTATAGTATCTAGAATGTACTGGAATCAGTCTCACATCACTTCAAATCGAAGCCCTAATGCCCATATATGCGCATGTGTGTTTGGTTTTTCACTTGAGGAGAAATGGCCATTTTCCAAATCCACTGTTTCTCACCAGCATTACCCTAGTAGTAGTACTCACTTGACTTTTACTGCAGTAAGTGCCACTAGATGGGGTAGTTTTGGTGATATATATATATATATATATATATATATATATATATATATATATATATATATATATATATATATATATCCTCTTTTATGGAGAATGTATCAGATATGTCCTCTTAGTTATAATTATTCCTATAAATGTAAGGAGTGAAGTACTTATGTTTGTACAAATGTAAAGAGGCTAGGCTTCATTGATAAGACTGAGCAGGCTAACTGGCATTAGCCTATGTGATAAAAAGTAATGTTGGAATTAAATATTTGAGCTATAACTATGACATTTGCTAAATATATATTCTAAATATTGTAATTAATTAGGATATAAGGATAAAGCATGAATGTGGACTGTGAGCATACATGGCATGATGAGGTTGGTGGCAAGCTAACGTTAACATGATAATCAGAATAATGAAATAGGCTAATTCCACTGTGAACTACTTACCCTGCCGTTTTTATTTGGGATCAAGTCCTTTGTGTTTAGATTTCGAATCCAGAGCTTCCAGCTATCCTCCTCCACACTAGCAGGAAAGCAGCACAGACTGTATGCTAAACAACAAGTAGAGTCCTCTTTACGTAAGGGCCTGTGTGTCTCTTCTACCTTGTTCGACATTTTGTATTTCCTACTGTTGTTGTAGCATCCGATAACGGCAGTTTTCCTTCCAGATCGGACAGAGCACTAGTCGTTGTCAGCTCTCCGTGGACACTTCAGCATCTGCTACTAGCCCTCTATGCTTGGCGTTCGCTGCTCGGTCATGGCGCCGGAGCTTACTTAGTGAGAAATAAGAAAAATACATTATTTAAAAAAAAAAAAAAAAAAAAAAGAGTCCCTGCCGGACTGGGACTCGAACACACCTTTCCGTGGACACTTCAGCATGTGCTACTAGCTCTCTATGTTCGGTGTTATTTGGGTCATGGCGGGCGCTCGCAGGAGCTTACTTAGTGAGAACTACGAAAAATACATTTAGAAAAAAACACAAAAGGTGTCCCATCTGATGGCCACTCGGCTCATCACCACCCACCCCGTCCACTGAAGTCACCTCACCCCTGACCATCGGTGATAAACCAAGTACACCATCAGCGGGACAAGAATAGAACGCCCAAAAGCTAAATTTATCCTCGTCGTTAGCGATGTCAATACGCAAGTGTTGTGTCTTATGGGACGTCATCACGCCCCACCGATGGGGGCGGGGGATGGGGACATGTCTGGGCATGCGTGTTGTAGTCTGTAAATAGAACCTTTATATTCACTTTGTTTTCCACTACCCCGCCTCCACCTGTGCTACAATCCAACCAATAAGATCAAGGCGTTGTGATGTCATGGCCCCACATGTGGGGGCGGGGGAGTTCCAAAAAAAAAAAAAAAAGACAAGTTTCATTCTACAACAAGGCATCTCATAATTCAGTATTTCTCATCTCATATTTAGGACTTTTATTATAATTTTGACTCTTTCTCATAGTTATGCATTTTGTATCTCACATTTATGACTTTTTGTCTCTTAATTGTGACTTTTTTATCACATAATTAGGGCTCTTTTTTATCTCCATTGTGCACTTTTATCTCATGATTTTCATTCTTTTTGTCACAATTATGTATTTCTTATCTCATTTACAGGACTTTTATCTCTTAATTATGAATTTTTTAAAATCTCAATTGTGCCACCTCATAATTTTGACTCTTTTTCTTATAATAATGCATTTCTTATCTCATATTTATGCCTTTTTATCTATAATTTAGACATTTAATATCACAACGTTGAGTTTTTATGCCATAATTATGTATTTTATAACATCTCATATTTCTGACATTATTTATTCTTACAAAAACCACATTCTATCGAAGTTGTGACTTTTTCAACCCCCCATTTTTCTATAATTTCCTGCCCATACCTACAAGACTGAGGACTGTGACCAGATGACAAACATTATCTACACAGTAACTCACTTTTAAAAGTTTTATTTTTGGATAATTTTGAAACTTTTCAGATTTTTCCTGATGAAATAAGTATAATTTCATTCATGGCAAAAAAAAGGTTAATTTTGTTACTGCATTACAATCAAGAAGTTGTATTTTATTTTATTTTTTTTACCTTAGCCAAGGAGGTATTAATTTCTGGTCCATTTGTTTGTTTGTCAGCAGGATTATGCAAAAAATTCTGAACGGATTTTGATGAAACTTTCAGGAATAATAGATAATCGGTCAAGGACGAATCCATTACATTTTGAGCAATGAAGGTCAAAGGTCAAAGTTGCACTAAAGGTCAACAGCTAAAACACATCAGTGGTATTATCTCAGGATTCAGACAAGATATAATGTCCCTTTTTTCCCATTCACATCGTCTCACCTTCAGACATCAGATGGGTCAAGACCTATGACTCAATTATATCACGTTTTGACGTCATATGACGCCACATCAAGTCTTGACAGAGGTCTGCTGTCTCTGACTGCCTTGTTGATTATATTTTTATTTCATTAATTTTATGAATAACACAATTAAAAATCAGAAGGAAAAATATAACAGTGGTTTTAAACCCTGACTTTGAATCCATCATAAATGTAGATATTTCTCCTCAATCTCATCTCCTGCACCTCATCGAGTCTAACCTGAGCCAGGACAGACTAACGTTTTTGTGTGTTGTGTGTCAAGGTTACTTTATTAGTCTCCCTAGGGGGAAATTTGGTTTAGAGTACAGAGAAGTTGCTGCACAGAAAGTGTAACACATAACACACAAAAACATTAAAGTTTGTCCTGGCTCAGGTTAGTCTGGATGATGTGCAAGAGTTGAGATGGAGGAAAAAAAACAACATTCATGATGGATTCAAGGTCAGGTCACTATAATATTTTTCCTTCAAATTTTTAATTGTATTGTTTAGAATTGAATATTTTTATGTTTACTAAATTATCCATCAATTAACAAATAAATCATAAAATTAATAAGAAATTGATTTTGTGGAAGGAAGTGATCGTCTTCAGTCCTCTAGTGACCTTTTTCATTTCTTCTCTTTGACTGCCATCTAGTGGCTGCTTTTAGGTAGTGCATCTTAAGAGCGAGAAATGAAGTTCTAATCCCAAACAATTGCAAGGAGCAGTGTAGAAAAGTAAATAAGTAAAAAGGCATTTATGTTCTGAGTTCATAGTTTTATTGACACGATATATTTCATACACTTGATTATTTTGGCACTACACATTTGTAACGATTGGTCAGGACACCACAAACAATTGCCATATCATTCAACAGGCTAACTTGGGAAATTGGAAGAACAGACTGCAGAATTTTGAATCTCTTCCACCTGCTTATAACTCTCTCTACATGTATTCTTACATGTGGTCGTTATCTTGATGAGTCTACTTCATATGCTGGTAACTGACTCTTTCCTTTAGTCAAACGTGGTACACGGTGGTGGCACCATATGCAGCAACTTCAGCCCTGATCAAGAATCCCCCGTCTGCTAAGATTTCATCTCTTGGCTCCAGTAGGTCCAAAAATTCTGATTCCAGTGTTTTATATTTATCCGACATTCTTGCACCCCATCCTTTGGACAGGAATGAAACTGCCCCTGCTGGACTTACTCTAACCAGGTACTGAACTGTGGTGGCTACTTCATAGACTTTAACATTTTTGCCGTCACAGGTAGACAGGATCTTAGAATGTTAGAAACTGTGCTTTCAGAAGCTCTGAACCTATACGCTACGTCTCTATTACTGAGCCCCAATCTTAATTTCAATAAAACAATTAATAAATGATCTTCTAGTGTGAGAGATGCATTTAGCTTCTGCAAACCACATTGTATTTTACCCAGCAAACAAATGAAGAGCACTGGTGTTAACCCAGTGAGAAAGAACAACTAATTAGAATTGTCTTTGATCGTGGAAAAGGAGAAGTGGGATTTCTGAAGCTTCTCTTTCAATCTTGCATTCTCCTCTCTTAGTCTGTAACAGTCATTTCTGAGGTTATCACACTCAGTGCTGAGTTGATTATACTTTTGACTGAGACTGTTGAAGGCTTCTCTTGGGACCATAGTCTCCTCTGGGTCATTTGCCGTCACTGGAACTTCGTCTGAAAGATATTTGCACAATGCCTTAAGTGTCAGCACAATGTAGTAGTAATAATAATAATAATAATAATAATCCTATACAGTATCATTATTATTATATATGAAAGAATACATAAAAAAAGGATTCATGCTCACACCATGGAAGGACGCCTCCTCCCGCTCATCTGTCCGAGTATACCTGTTCCTTTTTCTTTCCAATCTTAAAGAGAACTCTGGGTGGCAGAGTTAAAAGCCTGCATACAAGAAGGCATGATTGGTCACAGTTTATAAACCTGAAATGGACAAACCTTGCCATCTTTTCCATAGGCCTGAACACTCTGCTGTCCATAGGAAAAAAAAAAAAAACAGAGGGTGCAAAGTGTGGACTGTTTTCATCTGTAGAAACCACCGGTATTAAATTTGTTTTATATTGGACATTCATGTTTGATATTCAAAATAAAGCTATTATTCTACCAGTCTTTATTTTACAGTTGGTTTGACATCAGTAAGTCACATGGTCAGGAAGAATATCCTAAGGAAAATATCAAATGTGTGGATTTTTCAGCATGTGCATAATTATTAGTCTACATAAGTGCTTCCTATTTCCTATTGGAAAATTCCTCAGTGGGTGGGATGATGCCTCATGTGAAAAGTTGCGATGTTTCATTGTTAAAACACAAATACCTGAATGGACCGTCTTGCGGATCGTCGATACCTATTGAACAAGGCGGGTTTAGAATATAACAGCAGCACCAAGCATTGAAAAGGGGCTCAGCTTGGCCGTGACAGACACAGAAGACACCAGAAAGAAAACGTTTGTGGATGAGAGAGGTAACTGAGTGTGATTTTTCACTTGAGGAGAAACAGTCATTTTCTAAATCCACTTATTTTTCATCATTAATACCAAAGTAGAAGCACTGACTTGACTTTTACTGCAGTAAATGCTACTAGTTGAGGTAGTGTTGGTGATTGAATGGTCAAAGCTTCACTATTTATATCCTTTGGAAAATGCTAAATGTGTGGATTCTTCATCATGTGCATAATTATTAGTCTTGTATGAAGAACACAACAGATGTGTGACTTTAGTCATGAATATTACCCTAACATGAGCATTTACTTGTTAGCTACGTTTCAGAAATATTTCAGTTCAAATAAGAACGAAGCAGGGATCAGAATGATCTTTAGAATAATCATGATAATAAGTTCTGTTCAACACAGAGCACCTACACAGATATGACTGGCAATCAAAGGAAGACACAGGAATTCTGGTAAGGTTAATAATCCGATAAGCTTCAACTAATATAACTAGCAATAAAAGGAGGACACAGGAAGGTTGGGTAATAATCAGACAACCTTCAACAGATTCAACTCGCAATAAAAACTGTTGCTGACCGATTTAAACCTGCCCTGGGTTAAGCACAGTCAACAGTTAACACTGTCAGAGGTGAATTACAAAGAATAAAGAAATGATACAAATGTTAAGGCACAATACATTTCCATTACAGCTACATTGTGTAAGTGTTGCTTGTTGGGGTACTTTGAAATGGCATATGCTAGTGTTTCAGTTATAGTATCTAGAATGTACTGGAATCAGTCTCACATCACTTCAAATCGAAGCCCTAATGCCTATATATGCGCATGTGTGTTTGGTTTTTCACTTGAGGAGAAATGGCCATTTTCCAAGTCCACTGTTTCTCACCAGCATTACCCTAGTAGTAGTACTCACTTGACTTTTACTGCAGTAAGTGCCACTAGATGGGGTAGTTTTGGTGATATATATATATATATCCTCTTTTATGGAGAATGTATCAGATATGTCCTCTTAGTTATAATTATTCCTATAAATGTAAGGAGTGAAGTACTTATGTTTGTACAAATGTAAAGAGGCTAGGCTTCATTGATAAGACTGAGCAGGCTAACTGGCATTAGCCTATGTGATAAAAAGTAATGTTGGAATTAAATATGTGAGCTATAACTATGACATTTGCTAAATATATATTCTAAATATTGTAATTAATTAGGATATAAGGATAAAGCATGAATGTGGACTGTGAGCATACATGGCATGATGAGGTTGGTGGCAAGCTAACGTTAACATGATAATCAGAATAATGAAATAGGCTAATTCCACTGTGAACTACTTACCCTGCCGTTTTTATTTGGGATCAAGTCCTTTGTGTTTAGATTTCGAATCCAGAGCTTCCAGCTATCCTCCTCCACACTAGCAGGAAAGCAGCACAGACTGTATGCTAAACAACAAGTAGAGTCCTCTTTACGTAAGGGCCTGTGTGTCTCTTCTACCTTGTTCGACATTTTGTATTTCCTACTGTTGTTGTAGCATCTGATAACGGCAGTTTTCCTTCCAGATCGGACAGAGCACTAGTCGTTGTCAGCTCTCCGTGGACTCTTCAGCATCTGCTACTAGCCCTCTATGCTTGGCGTTCGCTGCTCGGTCATGGCGGGCGCCGGAGCTTACTTAGTGAGAAATAAGAAAAATAAATTATTTAAAAAAAAAAAAAAAAAAAAAAAAGTCCCTGCCGGACTGGGACTCGAACTCACCTTTCCGTGGACACTTCAGCATGTGCTACTAGCCCTCTATGTTCGGCGTTATTTGGGTCATGGCGGGCGCTCGCAGGAGCTTACTTAGTGAGAACTAAGAAAAATACATTTAGAAAAAAACACAAAAGGTGTCCCATCTGATGGCCACTCGGCTCATCACCACCCACCCCGTCCACTGAAGTCACCTCACCCCTGACCATCGGTGATAAACCAAGTACACCATCAGCGGGACAAGAACAGAACGCCCAAAAGATATATTTATCCTCGTCGTTAGCGACGTCAATACGCAAGTGTTGTGTCTTATGGGACGTCATCACGCCCCACCGATGGGGGCGGGGGATGGGGACATGTCTGGGCATGCGTGTTGTAGTCTGTAAATAGAACTTTTATATTCAGTTTGTTTTCCACTACCCCGCCTCCACCTGTGCTACAATCCAACCAATAAGATCAAGGCGTGGTGATGTCATGGCCCCACAGGTGGGGGTGGGGGAGTTCCAAAAAAAAAAAAAAAAAGACAAGTTTCATTCTACAACAAGGCATCTCATAATTCAGTATTTCTCATCTCATATTTAGGACCTTTATTATAATTTTGACTCTTTCTCATAGTTATGCATTTTGTATCTCACATTTATGACTTTTTGTCTCTTAATTGTGACTTTTTTATCACATAATTAGGGCTCTTTTTTATCTCCATTGTGCACTTTTATCTCATGATTTTCATTCTTTTTGTCACAATTATGTATTTCTTATCTCATTTACAGGACTTTTATCTCTTAATTATGAATTTTTTAAAATCTCAATTGTGCCATCTCATAATTTTGACTCTTTTTCTTATAGTAATGCATTTCTTATCTCATATTTATGCCTTTTTATCTATAATTTAGATATTTAATATCACAACGTTGAGTTTTTATGCCATAATTATGTATTTTATAACATCTCATATTTCTGACATTATTTATTCTTACAAAAACCACATTCTATCTAAGTTGTGACTTTTTCAACCCCCCATTTTTCTATAATTTCCTGCCCATACCTACAAGACTGAGGACTGTGACCAGATGACAAACATTATCTACACAGTAACTCACTTTTAAAAGTTTTATTTTTGGATAATTTTGAAACTTTTCAGATTTTTCCTGATGAAATAAGTATAATTTCATTCATGGCAAAAAAAGGTTAATTTTGTTACTGCATTACAATCAAGAAGTTGTATTTTATTTTATTTTTTTTTTACCTTAGCCAAGGAGGTATTAATTTCTGGTCCATTTGTTTGTTTGTCAGCAGGATTATGCAAAAAATTCTGAACGGATTTTGATGAAACTTTCAGGAATAATAGATAATCGGTCAAGGACGAATCCATTACATTTTGAGCAATGAAGGTCAAAGGTCAAAGTTGCACTAAAGGTCAACAGCTAAAACACATCAGTGGTATTATCTCAGGATTCAGACAAGATATAATCTCTCTTTTTTTCCATTCACATCGTCTCACCTTCAGACATCAGATGGGTCAACACCTATGACTCAATTATATCACGTTTTGACGTCATATGACGCCACATCAAGTGTTGACAGAGGTCTGCTGTCTCTGACTGCCTTGTTGATTATATTTTTATTTCATTAATTTTATGAATAACACAATTAAAAATCAGAAGGAAAAATATAACAGTGGTTTTAAACCCTGACTTTGAATCCATCATAAATGTAGATATTTCTCCTCAATCTCATCTCCTGCACCTCATCGAGTCTAACCTGAGCCAGGACAGACTAACGTTTTTGTGTGTTCTGTGTCAAGGTTACTTCATTAGTCTCCCTAGGGGGAAATTTGGTTTAGAGTACAGAGAAGTTGCTGCACAGAAAGTGTAACACATAACACACAAAAACATTAAAGTTTGTCCTGGCTCAGGTTAGTCTGGATGATGTGCAAGAGTTGAGATGGAGGAAAAAAAAAACAACATTCATGATGGATTCAAGGTCAGGTCACTATAATATTTTTCCTTCAAATTTTTAATTGTATTGTTTAGAATTGAATATTTTTTGTTTACTAAATTATCCATCAATTAACAAATAAATCATAAAATTAATAAGAAATTGATTTTGTGGAAGGAAGTGATCGTCTTCAGTCCTCTAGTGACCTTTTTCATTTCTTCTCTTTGACTGCCATCTAGTGGCTGCTTTTAGGTAGTGCATCTTAAGAGCGAGAAATTAAGTTCTAATCCCAAACAATTGCAAGGAGCAGTGTAGAAAAGTGAATAAGTAAAAAGGCATTTATGTTCTGAGTTCATAGTTTTATTGACACAATATATTTCATACACTTGACTATTTTGGCACTACACATTTGTAACGATTGGTCAGGACACCACAAACAATTGCCATATCATTCAACAGGCTAACTTGGGAAATTGGAAGAACAGACTGCAGAATTTTGAATCTCTTCCACCTGCTTATAACTCTCTCTACATGTATTCTTACATGTGGTCGTTGTCTTGATGAGTCTACTTCACATGCTGGTAACTGACCCTTTCCTTTAGTCAAACGTGGTACACGGTGGTGGCACCATATGCAGGAACTTCAGCCCTGATCAAGAATCCCCCGTCTGCTAAGATTTCATCTTTTGGCTCCAGTAGGTCCAAAAATCCTGATTCCAGTGTTTTATATTTATCCGACATTCTTGCACCCCATCCTTTGGACAGGAATGAAACTGCCCCTGCTGGACTTACTCTAACCAGGTACTGAACTGTATTATTATGTTTATAGTTGGACCAGGTCTGAGCTCGAGCAGTCAAGTTAGTAGGTCTCTCTATGAACATTTGTGTACAGTCAATTATACACCAGCATCTCTTGAAATGTCGCCGGAAACTTTATGGCATATATTTAAGGATAGCAGCCTTTGGTGGCTACTTCATAGACTTTAACATTTTTGCCGTCACCGGTAGCCAGGATCTTAGAATGTTAGAAACTGTGCTTTCAGAAGCTCTGAACCTATACGCTACGTCTCTATTACTGAGCCCCAATCTTAATTTCAATAAAACAATTAATAAATGATCTTCTAGTGTGAGAGATGCATTTAGCTTCTGCAAACCACATTGTATTTTACCCAGCAAACAAATGAAGAGCACTGGTGTTAACCCAGTGAGAAAGAACAACTAATTAGAATTGTCTTTGATCGTGGAAAAGGAGAAGTGGGATTTCTGAAGCTTCTCTTTCAATCTTGCATTCTCCTCTCTTAGTCTGTAACAGTCATTTCTGAGGTTATCACACTCAGTGCTGAGTTGATTATACTTTTGACTGAGACTGTTGAAGGCTTCTCTTGGGACCATAGTCTCCTCTGGGTCATTTGCCGTCACTGGAACTTCGTCTGAAAGATATTTGCACAATGCCTTAAGTGTCAGCACAATGTAGTAGTAATAATAATAATAATAATAATAATCCTATACAGTATCATTATTATTATATATGAAAGAATACATAAAAAAAGGATTCATGCTCACACCATGGAAGGACGCCTCCTCCCGCTCATCTGTCCGAGTATACCTGTTCCTTTTTCTTTCCAATCTTAAAGAGAACTCTGGGTGGCAGAGTTAAAAGCCTGCATACAAGAAGGCATGATTGGTCACAGTTTATAAACCTGAAATGGACAAACCTTGCCATCTTTTCCATAGGCCTGAACACTCTGCTGTCCATAGGAAAAAAAAAAAAAACAGAGGGTGCAAAGTGTGGACTGTTTTCATCTGTAGAAACCACCGGTATTAAATTTGTTTTATATTGGACATTCATGTTTGATATTCAAAATAAAGCTATTATTCTACCAGTCTTTATTTTACAGTTGGTTTGACATCAGTAAGTCACATGGTCAGGAAGAATATCCTTAGGAAAATATCAAATGTGTGGATTTTTCAGCATGTGCATAATTATTAGTCTACATAAGTGCTTCCTATTTCCTATTGGAAAATTCCTCAGTGGGTGGGATGATGCCTCATGTGAAAAGTTGCGATGGTTCATTGTTAAAACACAAATACCTGAATGGACCGTCTTGCGGATCGTCGATACCTATTGAACAAGGCGGGTTTAGAATATAACAGCAGCACCAAGCATTGAAAGGGGCTCAGCTTGGCTGTGACAGACACAGAAGACACCAGAAAGAAAACGTTTGTGGATGAGAGAGGTAACAGTGTGATTTTTCACTTGAGGAGAAACAGTCATTTTCTAAATCCACTTATTTTTCATCATTATTACCAAAGTAGAAGCACTGACTTGACTTTTACTGCAGTAAATGCTACTAGTTGGGGTAGTGTTGGTGATTGAATGGTCAAAGCTTCACTATTTATATCCTTTGGAAAATGCTAAATGTGTGGATTCTTCATCATGTGCATAATTATTAGTCTTGTATGAAGAACACAACAGATGTGTGACTTTAGTCATGAATATTACCCTAACATGAGCATTTACTTGTTAGCTACGTTTCAGAAATATTTCAGTTTAAATAAGAACGAAGCAGGGATCAGAATGATCTTTAGAATAATCATGATAATAAGTTCTGTTCAACACAGAGCACCTACACAGATATGACTGGCTATCAAAGGAAGACACAGGAATTCTGGTAGGGTTAATAATCCGATAAGCTTCAACTAATATAACTAGCAATAAAAGGAGGACACAGGAAGGTTGGGTAATAATCAGACAACCTTCAACAGATTCAACTCGCAATAAAAACTGTTGCTGACCGATTTAAACCTGCCCTGGGTTAAGCACAGTCAACAGTTAACACTGTCAGAGGTGAATTACAAAGAATAAAGAAATGATACAAATGTTAAGGCACAATACATTTCCATTACAGCTACATTGTGTAAGTGTTGCTTGTTGGGGTACTTTGAAATGGCATATGCTAGTGTTTCAGTTATAGTATCTAGAATGTACTGGAATCAGTCTCACATCACTTCAAATCGAAGCCCTAATGCCTATATATGCGCATGTGTGTTTGGTTTTTCACTTGAGGAGAAATGGCCATTTTCCAAGTCCACTGTTTCTCACCAGCATTACCCTAGTAGTAGTACTCACTTGACTTTTACTGCAGTAAGTGCCACTAGATGGGGTAGTTTTGGTGATATATATATATATATATATATATATATATATATCCTCTTTTATGGAGAATGTATCAGATATGTCCTCTTAGTTATAATTATTCCTATAAATATAAGGAGTGAAGTACTTATGTTTGTACAAATGTAAAGAGGCTAGGCTTCATTGATAAGACTGAGCAGGCTAACTGGCATTAGCCTATGTGATAAAAAGTAATGTTGGAATTAAATATGTGAGCTATAACTATGACATTTGCTAAATATATATTCTAAATATTGTAATTAATTAGGATATAAGGATAAAGCATGAATGTGGACTGTGAGCATACATGGCATGATGAGGTTGGTGGCAAGCTAACGTTAACATGATAATCACAATAATGAAATAGGCTAATTCCACTGTGAACTACTTACCCTGCCGTTTTTATTTGGGATCAAGTCCTTTGTGTTTAGATTTCGAATCCAGAGCTTCCAGCTATCCTCCTCCACACTAGCAGGAAAGCAGCGCAGACTGTATGCTAAACAACAAGTAGAGTCCTCTTTACGTAAGGGCCTGTGTGTCTCTTCTACCTTGTTCGACATTTTGTATTTCCTACTGTTGTTGTAGCATCCGATAACGGCAGTTTTCCTTCCAGATCGGACAAAGCACTAGTCGTTGTCAGCTCTCCGTGGACTCTTCAGCATCTGCTACTAGCCCTCTATGCTTGGCGTTCGCTGCTCGGTCATGGCGCCGGAGCTTACTTAGTGAGAAATAAGAAAAATAAATTATTTAAAAAAAAAAAAAAAAAAAAAAAAAGTCCCTGCCGGACTGGGACTCGAACTCACCTTTCCGTGGACACTTCAGCATGTGCTACTAGGTCTCTATGTTCGGCGTTATTTGGGTCATGGCGGGCGCTCGCAGGAGCTTACTTAGTGAGAACTAAGAAAAATACATTTAGAAAAAAACACAAAAGGTGTCCCATCTGATGGCCACTCGGCTCATCACCACCCACCCCGTCCACTGAAGTCACCTCACCCCTGACCATCGGTGATAAACCAAGTACACCATCAGCGGGACAAGAACAGAACGCCCAAAAGATACATTTATCCTCGTCGTTAGCGATGTCAATACGCAAGTGTTGTGTCTTATGGGACGTCATCACGCCCCACCGATGGGGGCGGGGGATGGGGACATGTCTGGGCATGCGTGTTGTAGTCTGTAAATAGAACCTTTATATTCACTTTGTTTTCCACTACCCCGCCTCCACCTGTGCTACAATCCAACCAATAAGATCAAGGCGTTGTGATGTCATGGCCCCACATGTGGGGGCGGGGGAGTTCCAAAAAAAAAAAAAAAGACAAGTTTCATTCTACAACAAGGCATCTCATAATTCAGTATTTCTCATCTCATATTTAGGACTTTTATTATAATTTTGACTCTTTCTCATAGTTATGCATTTTGTATCTCACATTTATGACTTTTTGTCTCTTAATTGTGACTTTTTTATCACATAATTAGGGCTCTTTTTTATCTCCATTGTGCACTTTTATCTCATGATTTTCATTCTTTTTGTCACAATTATGTATTTCTTATCTCATTTACAGGACTTTTATCTCTTAATTATGAATTTTTTTAAATCTCAATTGTGCCATCTCATAATTTTGACTCTTTTTCTTATAGTAATGCATTTCTTATCTCATATTTATGCCTTTTTATCTATAATTTAGACATTTAATATCACAACATTGAGTTTTTATGCCATAATTATGTATTTTATAACATCTCATATTTCTGACATTATTTATTCTTACAAAAACCACATTCTATCTAAGTTGTGACTTTTTCAACCCCCCATTTTTATATAATTTCCTGCCCATACCTACAAGACTGAGGACTGTGACCAGATGACAAACATTATCTACACAGTAACTCACTTTTAAAAGTTTTATTTTTGGATAATTTTGAAACTTTTCAGATTTTTCCTGATGAAATAAGTATAATTTCATTCATGGCAAAAAAAAAGGTTAATTTTGTTACTGCATTACAATCAAGAAGTTGTATTTTTTTTTTTTTTTTTTACCTTAGCCAAGGAGGTATTAATTTCTGGTCCATTTGTTTGTTTGTCAGCAGGATTATGCAAAAAATTCTGAACGGATTTTGATGAAACTTTCAGGAATAATAGATAATCGGTCAAGGACGAATCCATTACATTTTGAGCAATGAAGGTCAAAGGTCAAAGTTGCACTAAAGGTCAACAGCTAAAACACATCAGTGATATTATCTCAGGATTCAGACAAGATATAATCTCCCTTTTTTCCCATTCACATCGTCTCACCTTCAGACATCAGATGGGTCAACACCTATGACTCAATTATATCACGTTTTGACGTCATATGACGCCACATCAAGTCTTGACAGAGGTCTGCTGTCTCTGACTGCCTTGTTGATTATATTTTTATTTCATTAATTTTATGAATAACACAATTAAAAATCAGAAGGAAAAATATAACAGTGGTTTTAAACCCTGACTTTGAATCCATCATAAATGTAGATATTTCTCCTCAATCTCATCTCCTGCACCTCATCGAGTCTAACCTGAGCCAGGACAGACTAACGTTTTTGTGTGTTGTGTGTCAAGGTTACTTTATTAGTCTCCCTAGGGGGAAATTTGGTTTAGAGTACAGAGAAGTTGCTGCACAGAAAGTGTAACACATAAAAACATTAAAGTTTGTCCTGGCTCAGGTTAGTCTGGATGATGTGCAAGAGTTGAGATGGAGGAAAAAAAAACATTCATGATGGATTCAAGGTCAGGTCACTATAATATGTTTCCTTCAAATTTTTAATTGTATTGTTTAGAATTTAATATTTTTATGTTTACTAAATTATCCATCAATTAACAAATAAATCATAAAATTAATAAGAAATTGATTTTGTGGAAGGAAGTGATCGTCTTCAGTCCTCTAGTGACCTTTTTCATTTCTTCTCTTTGACTGCCATCTAGTGGCTGCTTTTAGGTAGTGCATCTTAAGAGCGAGAAATGAAGTTCTAATCCCAAACAATTGCAAGGAGCAGTGTAGAAAAGTGAATAAGTAAAAAGGCATTTATGTTCTGAGTTCATAGTTTTATTGACACAATATATTTCATACACTTGACTATTTTGGCACTACACATTTGTAACGATTGGTCAGGGCACCACAAACAATTGCCATATCATTCAACAGGCTAACTTGGGAAATTGGAAGAACAGACTACAGAATTTTGAATCTCTTCCGCCTGCTTATAACTCTCTCTACATGTATTCTTACATGTGGTCGTTGTCTTGATGAGTCTACTTCACATGCTGGTAACTGACTCTTTCCTTTAGTCAAACGTGGTACACGGTGGTGGCACCATATGCAGCAACTTCAGCCCTGATCAAGAATCCCCCGTCTGCTAAGATTTCATCTCTTGGCTCCAGTAGGTCCAAAAATTCTGATTCCAGTGTTTTATATTTATCCGACATTCTTGCACCCCATCCTTTGGACAGGAATGAAACTGCCCCTGCTGGACTTACTCTAACCAGGTACTGAACTGTATTATTATGTTTATAGTTGGACCAGGTCTGAGCTCGAGCAGTCAAGTTAGTAGGTCTCTCTATGAACATTTGTGTACAGTCAATTATACACCAGCATCTCTTGAAATGTCGCTGGAAACTTTATGGCATATATTTAAGGATAGCAGCCTTTGGTGGCTACTTCATAGACTTTAACATTTTTGCCGTCACAGGTAGCCAGGATCTTAGAATGTTAGAAACTGTGCTTTCAGAAGCTCTGAACCTATACGCTACGTCTCTATTACTGAGCCCCAATCTTAATTTCAATAAAACAATTAATAAATGATCTTCTAGTGTGAGAGATGCATTTAGCTTCTGCAAACCACATTGTATTTTACCCAGCAAACAAATGAAGAGCACTGATGTTAACCCAGTGAGAAAGAACAACTAATTAGAATTGTCTTTGATCGTGGAAAAGGAGAAGTGGGATTTCTGAAGCTTCTCTTTCAATCTTGCATTCTCCTCTCTTAGTCTGTAACAGTCATTTCTGAGGTTATCACACTCAGTGCTGAGTTGATTATACTTTTGACTGAGACTGTTGAAGGCTTCTCTTGGGACCATAGTCTCCTCTGGGTCATTTGCCGTCACTGGAACTTCGTCTGAAAGATATTTGCACAATGCCTTAAGTGTCAGCACAATGTAGTAATAATAATAATCCTATAAAGTATCATTATTATTATATATGAAAGAATACATAAAAAAAGGATTCATGCTCACACCATGGAAGGACACCTCCTCCCGCTCATCTGTCCGAGTATACCTGTTCCTTTTTCTTTCCAATCTTAAAGAGAACTCTGGGTGGCAGAGTTAAAAGCCTGCATACAAGAAGGCATGATTGGTCACAGTTTATAAACCTGAAATGGACAAACCTTGCCATCTTTTCCATAGGCCTGACAACTCTGCTGTCCATAGGAAAAAAAAAAAAAACAGAGGGTGCAAAGTGTGGACTGTTTTCATCTGTAGAAACCACCGGTATTAAATTTGTTTTATATTGGACATTCATGTTTGATATTCAAAATAAAGCTATTATTCTACCAGTCTTTATTTTACAGTTGGTTTGACATCAGTAAGTCACATGGTCAGGAAGAATATCCTTAGGAAAATATCAAATGTGTGGATTTTTCAGCATGTGCATAATTATTAGTCTACATAAGTGCTTCCTATTTCCTATTGGAAAATTCCTCAGTGGGTGGGATGATGCCTCATGTGAAAAGTTGCGATGGTTCATTGTTAAAACACAAATACCTGAATGGACCGTCTTGCGGATCGTCGATACCTATTGAACAAGGCGGGTTTAGAATATAACAGCAGCACCAAGCATTGAAAAGGGGCTCAGCTTGGCCGTGACAGACACAGAAGACACCAGAAAGAAAACGTTTGTGGATGAGAGAGGTAACAGTGTGATTTTTCACTTGAGGAGAAACTGTCATTTTCTAAATCCACTTATTTTTCATCATTATTACCAAAGTAGAAGCACTGACTTGACTTTTACTGCAGTAAATGCTACTAGTTGGGGTAGTGTTGGTGATTGAATGGTCAAAGCTTCACTATTTATATCCTTTGGAAAATGCTAAATGTGTGGATTCTTCATCATGTGCATAATTATTAGTCTTGTATGAAGAACACAACAGATGTGTGACTTTAGTCATGAATATTACCCTAACATGAGCATTTACTTGTTAGCTACGTTTCAGAAATATTTCAGTTTAAATAAGAACGAAGCAGGGATCAGAATGATCTTTAGAATAGTCATGATAATAAGTTCTGTTCAACACAGAGCACCTACACAGATATGACTGGCAATCAAAGGAAGACACAGGAATTCTGGTAGGGTTAATAACCCGATAAGCTTCAACTAATATAACTAGCAATAAAAGGAGGACACAGGAAGGTTGGGTAATAATCAGACAACCTTCAACAGATTCAACTCGCAATAAAAACTGTTGCTGACCGATTTAAACCTGCCCTGGGTTAAGCACAGTCAACAGTTAACACTGTCAGAGGTGAATTACAAAGAATAAAGAAATGATACAAATGTTAAGGCACAATACATTTCCATTACAGCTACATTGTGTAAGTGTTGCTTGTTGGGGTACTTTGAAATGGCATATGCTAGTGTTTCAGTTATAGTATCTAGAATGTACTGGAATCAGTCTCACATCACTTCAAATCGAAGCCCTAATGCCCATATATGCGCATGTGTGTTTGGTTTTTCACTTGAGGAGAAATGGCCATTTTCCAAATCCACTGTTTCTCACCAGCATTACCCTAGTAGTAGTACTCACTTGACTTTTACTGCAGTAAGTGCCACTAGATGGGGTAGTTTTGGTGATATATATATATATATATATATCCTCTTTTATGGAGAATGTATCAGATATGTCCTCTTAGTTATAATTATTCCTATAAATATAAGGAGTGAAGTACTTATGTTTGTACAAATGTAAAGAGGCTAGGCTTCATTGATAAGACTGAACAGGCTAACTGGCATTAGCCTATGTGATAAAAAGTAATGTTGGAATTAAATATTTGAGCTATAACTATGACATTTGCTAAATATATATTCTAAATATTGTAATTAATTAGGATATAAGGATAAAGCATGAATGTGGACTGTGAGCATACATGGCATGATGAGGTTGGTGGCAAGCTAACGTTAACATGATAATCAGAATAATGAAATAGGCTAATTCCACTGTGAACTACTTACCCTGCCGTTTTTATTTGGGATCAAGTCCTTTGTGTTTAGATTTCGAATCCAGAGCTTCCAGCTATCCTCCTCCACACGAGCAGGAAAGCAGCACAGACTGTATGCTAAACAACAAGTAGAGTCCTCTTTATGTAAGGGCCTGTGTGTCTCTTCTACCTTGTTCGACATTTTGTATTTCCTACTGTTGTTGTAGCATCCGATAACGGCAGTTTTCCTTCCAGATCGGACAGAGCACTAGTCGTTGTCAGCTCTCCGTGGACACTTCAGCATCTGCTACTAGCCCTCTATGCTAGGCGTTCGCTGCTCGGTCATGGCGGGTGCTCATGGCGCCGGAGCTTACTTAGTGAGAAATAAGAAAAATAAATTATTTAAAAAAAAAAAAAAAAAAAAAAAAAAGTCCCTGCCGGACTGGGACTCGAACTCACCTTTCCGTGGACACTTCAGCATGTGCTACTAGCTCTCTATGTTCGCCGTTATTTGGGTCATGGGGGGCGCTCGCAGGAGCTTACTTAGTGAGAACTAAGAAAAATACATTTAGAAAAAAACACAAAAGGTGTCCCATCTGATGGCCACTCGGCTCATCACCACCCACCCCGTCCACTGAAGTCACCTCACCCCTGACCATCGGTGATAAACCAAGTACACCATCAGCGGGACAAGAACAGAACGCCCAAAAGATAAATTTATCCTCGTCGTTAGCGATGTCAATACGCAAGTGTTGTGTCTTATGGGACGTCATCACGCCCCACCGATGGGGGCGGGGGATGGGGACATGTCTGGGCATGCGTGTTGTAGTCTGTAAATAGAACCTTTATATTCACTTTGTTTTCCACTACCCCGCCTCCACCTGTGCTACAATCCAACCAATAAGATCAAGGCGTTGTGATGTCATGGCCCCACAGGTGGGGGCGGGGGAGTTCCAAAAAAAAAAAAAAAGACAAGTTTCATTCTACAACAAGGCATCTCATAATTCAGTATTTCTCATCTCATATTTAGGACTTTTATTATAATTTTGACTCTTTCTCATAGTTATGCATTTTGTATCTCACATTTATGACTTTTTGTCTCTTAATTGTGACTTTTTTATCACATAATTAGGGCTCTTTTTTATCTCCATTGTGCACTTTTATCTCATGATTTTCATTCTTTTTGTCACAATTATGTATTTCTTATCTCATTTACAGGACTTTTATCTCTTAATTATGAATTTTTTTAAATCTCAATTGTGCCATCTCATAATTTTGACTCTTTTTCTTATAGTAATGCATTTCTTATCTCATATTTATGCCTTTTTATCTATGATTTAGACATTTAATATGACAATGTTGAGTTTTTATGCCATAATTATGTATTTTATAACATCTCATATTTCTGACATTATTTATTCTTACAAAAACCACATTCTATCTAAGTTGTGACTTTTTCAACCCCCCATTTTTATATAATTTCCTGCCCATACCTACAAGACTGAGGACTGTGACCAGATGACAAACATTATCTACACAGTAACTCACTTTTAAAAGTTTTATTTTTGGATAATTTTGAAACTTTTCAGATTTTTCCTGATGAAATAAGTATAATTTCATTCATGGCAAAAAAAGGTTAATTTTGTTACTGCATTACAATCAAGAAGTTGTATTTTATTTTATTTTTTTTACCTTAGCCAAGGAGGTATTAATTTCTGGTCCATTTGTTTGTTTGTCAGCAGGATTATGCAAAAAATTCTGAACGGATTTTGATGAAACTTTCAGGAATAATAGATAATCGGTCAAGGACGAATCCATTACATTTTGAGCAATGAAGGTCAAAGGTCAAAGTTGCACTAAAGGTCAACAGCTAAAACACATCAGTGGTATTATCTCAGGATTCAGACAAGATATAATCTCCCTTTTTTTCCATTCACATCGTCTCACCTTCAGACATCAGATGGGTCAACACCTATGACTCAATTATATCACGTTTTGACGTCATATGACGCCACATCAAGTGTTGACAGAGGTCTGCTGTCTCTGACTGCCTTTGTTGATTATATTTTTATTTCATTAATTTTATGAATAACACAATTAAAAATCAGAAGGAAAAATATAACAGTGGTTTTAAACCCTGACTTTGAATCCATCATAAATGTAGATCTTTCTCCTCAATCTCATCTCCTGCACCTCATTGAGTCTAACCTGAGCCAGGACAGACTAACGTTTTTGTGTGTTGTGTGTCAAGGTTACTTTATTAGTCTCCCTAGGGGGAAATTTGGTTTAGAGTACAGAGAAGTTGCTGCACAGAAAGTGTAACACATAACACACAAAAACATTAAAGTTTGTCCTGGCTCAGGTTAGTCTGGATGATGTGCAAGAGTTGAGATGGAGGAAAAAAAAACAACATTCATGATGGATTCAAGGTCAGGTCACTATAATATTTTTCCTTAAAATTTTTAATTGTATTGTTTAGAATTGAATATTTTTATGTTTACTAAATTATCCATCAATTAACAAATAAATCATAAAATTAATAAGAAATTGATTTTGTGGAAGGAAGTGATCGTCTTCAGTCCTCTAGTGACCTTTTTCATTTCTTCTCTTTGACTGCCATCTAGTGGCTGCTTTTAGGTAGTGCATCTTAAGAGCGAGAAATGAAGTTCTAATCCCAAACAATTGCAAGGAGCAGTGTAGAAAAGTGAATAAGTAAAAAGGCATTTATGTTCTGAGTTCATAGTTTTATTGACACGATATATTTCATACACTTGACTATTTTGGCACTACACATTTGTAACGATTGGTCAGGACACCACAAACAATTGCCATATCATTCAACGTCTCTACGTCTCTATTACTGAGCCCCAATCTTAATTTCAATAAAACAATTAATAAATGATCTTCTAGTGTGAGAGATGCATTTAGCTTCTGCAAACCACATTGTATTTTACCCAGAAAACAAATGAAGAGCACTGATGTTAACCCAGTGAGAAAGAACAACTAATTAGAATTGTCTTTGATCGTGGAAAAGGAGAAGTGGGATTTCTGAAGCTTCTCTTTCAATCTTTCATTCTCCTCTCTTAGTCTGTAACAGTCATTTCTGAGGTTATCACACTCAGTGCGGAGTTGATTATACTTTTGACTGAGACTGTTGAAGGCTTCTCTTGGGACCACAGTCTCCTCTGGGTCATTTGCCGTCACTGGAACTTCGTCTGAAAGATATTTGCACAATGCCTTAAGTGTCAGCACAATGTAATAATAATAATAATAATAATAATAATAATAATAATAATAATAATAATAATAATAATAATAATAATAATAATAATAATAATCCTATACAGTATCATTATTATTATATATGACAGATCGGACAGAGCACTAGTCGTTGTCAGCTCTCCGTGGACACTTCAGCATCTGCTACTAGCCCTCTATGCTTGGCGTTCGCTGCTCGGTCATGGCGGGCACTTGTGGCGCCGCCTCTCAGATCCAATGGAAAGGACGAGCTGATACAGTTGGCACCAGCACAACTGCAGGAGTTGACAGAAGGTGGTGCAGCATGCCGTCCAACCACCTTAGGTGCTCCACTCCAGATTTGTGTAGGGTTTTACTCCTGAGACATTTCCTGTCTTGAGGATACCCACAAGGCAGTGGGACCATTTATCCACAGTTGGTGGTGCTAGATGACCACTGATGGTTTGTCCTGAGCCAACGCCCCTTGATAGATTTAGTTTTTAATTTTACTTGGTGTCTCACCACCCACCTCACCAGTCCTCTAGCGAGAGCTGGAGGGAGTGTCAGTTTAGTTGCTCATGACTCGACCCTGGGGCAGGTAGTACTGGGTTATGGGGTACCAGTAACAGACCAAAGTCTGACTTGACTATAGGGTTAGTGTGATATGCCTGAAGGTAAACTTTTATTGATAGAAAAAATCCCTCTGCTGACTAGAAAGTAAACATCAGAAATGATCAACATGTGGATATTTACAGATTCTACATTTTTCAAAGCTTAAGAAAATGTTTGTTTTGGAAAAAGTATGCAATAAATTCTAAATATTGGTTGATGCAGAGTATGTTCATTGTGTCTTCAAACATGACTGCAGGGTTTATGAGTCCTTCTGTCCTGTTTATTTAAACACATGTTCATTCACAGTTGGACTGTGTTCTTACAACCACACAGAGCAACTTATAAATCCAGTCATTTGTTCATGTATACGGTACTTTTTTCTCTATATTAGGGGTATTATGTACCTGTACTTGTACTTAAATATGTCCATGTACTTGTACTTCTACCTGTACTTGTACTTGTAATTCTACCTCTACCTGTACTTGTACCTGAAATCGTACTTGTACCTGTAACTTGTAGTTGTACCTGTAACTTGTACCTGTACCTGTACCCAGGGTGTGATTTATCAAACACCCAGAGAGAGAGAGGGGGGGGTTCCCACAGAAAAAAGCTTGTTGGATGTTCTGACCCTCATTCCCAATTGTAAACATATTATTAAGCACAGGAAAAGAAACTAACCAGGATTTCCTCAGTAGCTGTGAGGAAGAGGGAAGACCCCAGCATGAAATCCCCGTCCCATGGGTGGGTGTGGGCTTATGTGGCTTATGGAAGACCGCTTTCCTGGTTGTTGTCCTGTTGGGTTGTTTATGAATGCAGCCCAACGCAGGTGATAAAGCCTAAGGTGGACTTAGGCTAAATACTGACACCAGACTAATAGTCAACAAATAGCCGTATCTAAAGGGAAAAGAAATTTGAAGAGAGAGTTCAAGAGGACTTTTGGAGGGTCCCCTTGCAGGACCTCCCCCCGGCTCTGGGTCGGCCATGAAGGTTCAGGGGGCGAATATGTAAGGTGTTGAGTTCATACTACCAACAATGATATACACATTTAAGTAAGTGATTAATGTCACTGTCATCTTGTCCTAACTATTATTTTTTCAGGTTATACATAAGAATCACTTCAGTCCATTAACATTTTCAAGTTTATTTAATGAAAACAGTGTGTGGTGTAAGATCCCCAGTAAATCAACAATTAATCAGCAGAGCAATGCTGCCATTCAGTGGATGAAATGGGTATAAACAGTAAAATATTACAAAGTAGCCAATAAAACAAAGCTGTTATCAGTAAAATATGTGTAATCCCTCCTTCCATAAAAACATATTCTTTAAGCCATCAGTCCAAATTTGCGAATCATATTAGAAGACTAAAGGCTGCGAAATGTATTTGTACAAAAAACATGCAGAAATAAAACTGGTCTGTAAGTACAGCAAGTTGAAGTAAATATATTTTGTGGTGAACTATTCACAAAATTTTATTGTTGTACACTGTGATGATGGTAGAGTATTGAGGCGAGTCCCTCCAGCCCTGCAATGTCAATAATAAATCAAACCAAAAGTACTATATATTTATATCACCATTTATTGACAAAACTGTTTAGCCACATGTTAATTAATGCAGTCAACTTAACACCCTAACACAAACATAATTACATGTTTCAGATATATTTACTCAATTCTCTTCACATTTCTTACATTCACATTTGATTTACCCAGGCAAATAAGTTCCTGCAAATAAAATGTCATGGAAATCAGGTAGAAAATTAACTATTCATGTTTAATTTTTTTTCCAAAGATGATTCTCCACAGGAACTTCATAACTAAAATAAAGGTGAACATCAAAAACAAAGCAGTCGCCAACAAAGCTACAACAACATCGATAGAATAATACACAAACCAGGACATTGTGATAGACTGTGCCTTCAGATGAGCAGCTCCTTTGTGTCTTATGACATACTCTGTCCAGAATACTGCTTGGTCCAGTGGTTTTATGGGTTGATCTCTGTGCAGCCTTGACAACCTCTGCATGTTTTCCCTGTAAGAGGGATTGCTAAGAACTGTTTTCAATGCATCTGCAAATAAGTCTCTATTGAGCTCGGCAATATCCACAACCACAGCTCCTCCCTTTGATCTGATTCTGGAAAGGTTGTCAGATTGATCAAAGAATAAGGGAAGTCCAACAACAGGCACTCCGTGGTAAATTGCTTCCTGAACCCCATTAGTGCCTCCGTGAGCAACAAATGCTTTAGTTTTGGGGTGTCCTAAGAGGTCATTCTGTGGCAGCCATTCAACCAGCAGTGTGTTATTGCCCAAGTTGGCAGGCCTTTGTCCTACATACCTCCATATGACCTTCTGAGGAAGCTGGGCAAAAGCTGCAGCAATTTCTTCAGCAACATGTTGTGGAAGTTTCGCAACTAAAGTTCCTAAAGTCATCACTATGATCCCATGATCTCCAGAGCTCTGAATAAACTTCTCTAGGTCTGCAGGGAGTGGCTTAGATGGCTTGCACTGGAATCCACTGATGTAGATTACATTTGGCATCGTAGGTCGTGGGAATTCAAAGATAAAATCATTCCTCATAAGCCATATATCAGCATTAAGGAAAAATGTTAAGTAATCGACATCAGTACCAAAGTACTTTGTAACTATTGGTTTATAATAAGGTTCTGTAATGTATGACATTAAGCGCATCCCAAATATGTAACTCAAAACATTTGTGATTCTTTGAGGGAAGGTCATTTTATCTGTCAGCTGTGTCGCAGTAAAGGGTATGTAAGACAAAGGTGAGGGGGCAATAAGTAAGTGAGCTTCTCCTTGAATGGTCCATCTGACATTGTAAACCAGAGGAACTTGAAGCCAACGTCCAAGGATTGTTCCGACACCGATACCAGGGTCAGTCAAAACCACATCAAATTTGGCTTCATGGAGAGTCTGGATTAGTTTTTTATCCTCTAATATCTGAACAGTAAGTTCAGCGATTTTCTTATGGTAAAGACTGAAATGTTCCAGCACCATTTGCTGCATCTTAATTTCAGACCAGACACGAGTCCAAAATAGTGAAGGTTTAGCCTGAAGGCGTAAATCAAGTAATTGGGACAAAAAGACACTGAACGTTTCTTCAAATCCACCAGCAAAAGGAAGGTTGACAGAGGTGTACAAAGGAGACTCTTTACTGATGTACCAACTGTCTGACGGACAAACCACACTGATCTCATGCCCTTTGGTGTGGAGTTCTTCTATGAGTATTTTCATATTTACCCAGTGGCTTCCGTCCAATGGAACCACCAGGATTTTTCCTCCAAACGACCTGGACAATTGTATGAATAGTAGAGGTAAAATAAACACATGTGGTGCCTTCATGCTGACCTAAAAACACAGAAAAACAAGTGAGTACTACCTGTTCTGTGTTATTAGGGCCCCAATTTCATGTAGGTAAACATTACACAAGTCCTTGAAATATTAACAAGAGTTACTTAACACAATTTACAATGAGAAACGTGACAGGAAAGAAGCAGATAATTAAATGTAAGATAAACTCAAGATAAAAACTAACAAAGTTATCCATGAAAATATATTTTTTTTCACTTTTCAAATATAACCAGAGGTGGTAAATGTACTCTCATCCTGTACTTAAGTAGAAGTACAGCTACTTGAGTGAAAAAATACTCTTGCAAAAGTAAAAGTACTGTAAAAGTACTTTAAAGCGCACTTAAGTAACAGTTAAAAAGTGCAAATTCAGAATTATAATAAAGTACAACAAGTTACAAGTAAAACAGCATTTTTGCCCAGAATGAAGCTATATTTATTTAACCAGACTAAATCATAAAATGTCCTGTTTTCTAATTCCACAGTAAATGGTTCTGACCAGGGTTCTGTACCAGGTCTGGTACCTGACAGGTAACCCACAAAAACAGATAAAGAACATACAAATTTTATGTACTGTCGCATCCATTTAGTTAGAAAAAGTAACAAGCCTATTCTGAGAATGTAAGAAGTATGAAGTACAGATACTTAAGTAAAAATGTAGGGATTAAAAGTAAAAAGTTGCAGGAAAAATAAATACTCAAATAAAATACAGATACCTAAAAAATGTACTTAAGTACTTTTACTTTGTTCCTTCCCACCTCTGTTTATAACTAAAATAATAGTAGAAAAATAAGTTACAATTGCATAGAAAACAGTTTTTACTGTTTTATGTGTTACAGTATTGTGTGTTTTATATGCTCTAAAGAATTTAAAACTTTTTTTTAATCTCATCAAAATGAATGTTACATTAACACTTACCAAAATCCACCAGGACATGAAGGATGACTCAACTTCTACTGTGTGGTTAAGTTCTGTCCTTCAGCAAGCTGACAAATAATTATCTGTTCTGTCCTCTGCTTTCTGAACTCCACAAAAACAAATTATCTGTAAAATAATGTGTGTACTAGAGCTTATGAGGACACTATAGTAGAACAGAGTACAAGGCATGTACTTTGTACAGTGTTGTAAATCAACAGTGACTGTAATGTTTTCAGTGGAGCAGAAATCAACTACTTAGTGCCACCTAGTGTCAAGTCAGTGAACACAACTTTATCTGTAAACAGCATTTAACCATGTTACACAGCATCAACCTGTATCACATGTATAAGCTTTATATAGAAAAATGTGGAAGGAAAAAACAATTCCTATAGATTACACAGCAAATGTCCTACATTGACTGTCAGATTATTGTATATTTTCCACAAAACTCAATCAAATTACAAGTATAATTTGTCTTATGAATTAAAAAATAATAATAATTTGATCAAAAATAGATTCAGAAAAAAACTCCAAGCACACAACCTCAAGCTTAGGTTCATAAACTGGTAGTTCATACGCACCAGAGCTAAAGAGTTTAATGTAGATTATTTAGATGAAGTGAACATATTACTGTCAGTGAAGTCATGGGTCTATACAATGGAAATACAATAGACTTAGAACAGTGATGGTTATTACAGGTGTACATTCACTTCTTTTCTCTTCTAGACATGTAACTTGTTTAAGGAGCTGCTCCATTTTTCTACCTAATATATTTCGTTCACAGGAAATATTTATTCTATTCATTTTGTATCATATTTCTCTTAAGAATAATTATAATTGTAATAATTAAGTCAAACTTGAAGGTGATTATTTGTGGTTTTGAATTCTTCTTCAGGGTCAGAATATGACAAACATTTGCCAAACAGAAGAACCTTTTAGAAAATTAGCAGCACAACATTCAAAAGAGTATTATAAACATTAAAAATGTCTGAAATTCAGAAAAACAATATAACAATACAACAAAACAGATTTTTAAAAAAACATACACAGGATAAAGTTAATTAACCCCTCAAACACCTAAAGAGCCACCAGTGATGAAAAGCTTGAACTGATCTAAAATATTCAATAACTTCTGAAGCAATAATCCTATTAATATATCATGTAAATAATTCAAGTAAAATGTAGTTTTTCAGCTTTTCATTGTCAGCAGATTTGACTAATTTGGGCACTTAGAATCTTCATGGTGAACATGGAAACACCAGCATCTTCTACAATAATGATTCACCAGTAAAACCTATGCAGACAGTCATTTTTTTTACTATCAGATCATTATATATTGGGCAGAAAAGTATTTTTTGTCTCTGTTTTGGCATAATAACCTTTGAATGTATTTTGAGCCTTTATAAACAGCTACATAATCTGTAAATTAAATATTGGAAAATACCAGATTTTACAGAAAAAAAGTAAACTAGACTTTATTTGTTTCAGTAAGGAGATGTGTTTGTACATGACTGTAAAGCTACTGAGGATATTATAAATGGAAATAACTCATTTAGGGAAGGTTAAATATAAAGAAAACCTATTTTGAAAGTTACCATAAAAATAGTTCTAGGTTTTTAAGGGTTACTGCAAGGGAGAAATGTTTAATTAAAATAATGACTTACATACAGTAGAATAATTATATATACACATATATATATATATATATATATAAAAAAAATAAAAATGTTCCTCTCGCCCCACGTGGGCGGTGTCTCCTTCAGACTCAGGTCCTCTACCAGAGGCCTGGGAGCCTGAGGGTTCTGCGCAGGATCTTAGCTGTTCCTAGCAATGCGCTCTTTTGTACAGAGATCTCTGATGTTGTTCCTGGTATCTGCTGGAGCCATTCTCCCAGCTTGGGGGTCACTGCCCCTAATGCTCCGATCACTACTGGTACCACTGTTGCCTTCACACTCCACATTTTCTCTAACTCCTCTTTCAGTCCTTGGTATTTCTCAAGCTTCTCATGTTCTTTCTTTCTGATGTTGCTATCACTGGGGACTGCTACATCTATCACCACCACTGTCTTCTCATGTTTATCCACCACCGCTATGTCAGGCTGATTGGCCATCACCATCTTGTCAGTCTGGATCTGGAAGTCCCACAGGATCTTGGCCTGTTTGTTCTCTGTCACCTTTGGGGGGGTCTCCCATCTTGACCCTGGGACCTCCAGTCCATACTCTTTACAGATGTTCCTGTACAGTATGCCCGCTACCTGGTTATGCCTCTCCATGTATGCCTTGCCTGCCAGCATCTTACACCCTGCTGTGATGTGCTGGACTGTTTCAGGGGCTTCTCTACACAGCCTACACCTGGGGTCCTGTCTGATGTGGTAGACCCCGGCCTCTATTGCTCTGGTGTTCAGGGCTTGTTCTTGTGCAGCCATGAGTAGTGCCTCTGTGCTGTCCTTTAGTCCTGCCTTTTCCAGCCACTGGTATGTCTTTTCCATATCAGCCACTTCCTCAATTTGTCGATGGTACACGCCATGCAAGGGTTTGTCCTTCCATGATAGCCCCTCTGGTTCCTCGACCTTACTGGGCTTTTGTTGCCTGAGGCATTCACTTAGCAGTTGGTCATTGGGGGCCATTTTCTTGATGTATTCCTGGAGGTTCACCGTTTCCTCCTGGACAGTAGTTCTGACACTTACTAGTCCTCGGCCCCCTTCCTTTCGCTTAGTGTACAGCCTCAGGACACTGGACTTGGGGTGGAACCCTCCATGCATGGTAAGGAGTTTCCTTGTCTTGATATCAGTGGCTTGTATCTCTTCCAGTGGCCAGGATATTATCCCAGCTGGGTATCTGATTACTGGCAGGGCATAGGTGTTAATGGCCTGGATGTTATTTTTGCCGTTCAGCTGACTTTTCAGGACCTGTCTCACCCTCTGTAGGTATTTGGCTGTGGCCGACTTCCGAGCTGTCTCCTCATGATTACCATTTGTCTGTGGGATCCCTAGGTATTTGTAACTTTCCTGCACATCTGTGATATTCCCTTCAGGTAGGTCAACCCCTTCAGTTGTGATCACCTTTCCTCTTCTAGATATCATCCGCCCACATTTATCTAGTCCGAATGACATCCCAATGTCTTTGCTGTAGATCCGGGTGAGGTGAATTAGGGAATCAATGTCACGCTCATTCTTGGCATACAGCTTGATGTCATCCATGTAGAGGAGATGGTTGATGGATGTTCCACTTCGGAACTGGTATCCGAACCCACTCTTTGAGATGATTTGGCTGAGGGGGTTTAGGCCTATGCAGAACAGCAGGGGGGACAGAGCATCTCCTTGGTAAATGCTGCATCTGATGCTCACTTGTGCAATTGGCTTTGAGTTGGCCTCCATAGTTGTCTTCCACAGCCTCATTGAGTTCTGGATGAACTCTCTTAGTGTCCTGTTGATGTTATACAGTTTTAAGCATTCCAGTATCCATGTATGTGGCATTGAGTCATAGGCTTTCTTGTAGTCAATCCAGGCAGTGCACAGGTTGGTGTTCCTCGTCTTGCAATCTCGGCCAATTGCCCTGTCAACCAGTAGCTGGTGTTTGGCTCCCCTGGTGTTGTTGCCTATTCCTTTCTGTGCTCTGCTCATGTATTGCTCCACGTGCCTACTCATCTTAGTCGCTATGATGCCTGATAGAAGCTTCCATGTGGTGCTGAGGCAGGTTATAGGCCGGTAGTTAGATGGTATTGTTCCCTTCTGGGGGTCCTTCATTATGAGGACTGTCCGGCCCTGGGTTAGCCACTCTGGGTGGTTTCCCGATATCAGCAGCTGGTTCATCTGTGCTGCTAGGCGTTCATGGAGTGCTGTCAGTTTCTTAAGCCAGTAGGTATGAATCATGTCGGGCCCTGGTGCTGTCCAGCTCTTCATTTTGGACACTCTGGTTTGGATGTCTGCTAGTGTGATGACTACTGGGTCTTGTTCTGGGAGTTGGCTGTGCTCTGCCTGTAAGTCTGTCAGCTATTGGGCATTGGTGTTATGTGTTACCTCCTTCTCCCAGATGCTCTTCCAGTATTGCTCAGTCTCAGCCCTAGGTGGGTCCGTTGTCACCTTGCCCCCCTGCCATTGAGAGTAGACCTTAGCTGGGTTGGTGGAGAACACCTGGTTTATTCTCCTGGCCTCTACCTCTCTTGTGTATCTCTTTAGGCGGGTAGCTAGTGCTGTGAGCCTTTGCTTAGCAGTCTCCAGTGCCTCAGCTGTGGACAGTTTGTTGTATTTCTTGGGTAGTGCTTTCCTCAGATTCACACCTCTGCTTAGTTCTGTTAGAACGCTGACTTCTCTCCATGCTGCCATGATATTTGCCTCTAGCCTTCTCCTCCATGGGGCCTTCTGGCTGCTCTGGCTGTTCATCTTGTAGCCAAGCATCTCTAGGATTACAGTTGCTGCTGCGTACATCAGCTGATTGGTCTCAGTGATGGTAGTGGTAGGGACAGTTTGCAGTGCAGTGTTCAGGTCCTCCAGTAGAGACTGGTCTGGTACTTTGTTCTTTAGCCTTGGCAAGCAGGTAGTTGTGTTCCCCCAGGATTTCATGATTCACTTTCTCAGGTCAGCTGCCCTTGTGTTTAGTCTTTCTGGGGCTTGGTACCCAATCTCGATATTTGGGGGTGGTGGTGAAACCACCCCCAAGCTGACCTGTCGTCCTGGCTCCCCCTTGCCGTAAAATCTTTGTACCGTGGATGAGGTACAACGCTGTACCTCATTGATCTCTAGCTGTGATAGCAACCTCTTATTGCGGATATTCGAACACTGACCTAGGAGCTGTTTCTTAGTTAGTGAGGATGTGGGGTTTTGAAGCAACCATTTCTCCCACATCCTCTGCATGTACCCTCTCTCACTGGGGTTACTCCCGTAGTAACACTCCATCAGTACCATGTTCTCTGCCCTGCTCCATGAATGTCTTGTTCCAGTAGCCAATTTAACATCAGGGTGTCCTGATATATATATATATATATATATATATATATATATATATATATGTGTGTGTGTGTGTGTGTGTGTATGTTATTATTATTATTATTTTTAAGCAATAAAGAATAAAGACAGAGGTTTTCTTCTTAAAGGGGATTTGATATTAATATCCTAGCATGCATTTTCTGATTCTGACATGTTAAACTTCAGTGCTTGACAGGCTTTTAGCATCACTGGATAAAAATTCCATAATTACCTTTCATCATGTTGTAATTCATTGATTCCCCAGTAAAACCTATACAGTGTGAACAATTGCAATGGTTTTAGGTGTTTGTTTTGATGCTCTGTTAATGATATATTTTGTTGAAAAACTCTCTTTTTCTTCAGTTTTCTGTGATTTAACATAATCATCTTTGAATTTACTCAAACGCAGAACAGTGACGCAGCAGTTAGCACTCGTGCCTCACAGCAAGAACGTCTCTGGTTCGATTCCCACACCAGACCCTAGTGAGGATAAAGTGGGTTAAGAGTGAATTTACTCCAGAGCTTTTATGATCATTTGCATGGTCAGTAAATTAAATATAGGAAATTGTTATTATTGTAGTATTTTGTTCTCACTGGAAAATGCAAAGTATAAAGTAATAAATGATGACAGTTTAAGATAAGGAAATGAGCCCAAAATATAGCTGAAGGTCTTTTAGCAAACATGCAGCCTTCCAGCTAAAAGCAGCTCACCAAAGGATCTGATCTGGCCCATGGGATACATTTGCACTGAAGACATTAATGATCAGGAATGTCAAACTTATTTCAGTTCATGGGACACATGCAACCTAATTTGAATTCAAGTGGGTCAGACCAGGAAAATCCTAGCATCATAACTTAGAAATAATGGAAATTCCAAATTTTCTCCTTTAGTATATAAAATGAAAATTGCATGAAAATGTTTACTTTTACAAACTATCCTTTTCACATAAAAGGTGAATAACCTGAATAAATATGAACAGGTGGTACCAGACAAAACAAACCATGTCCCCTGCAAATGTTTTACTTGATTTTCCCTATCCCTTATCACTACAAAAACACATTTTTGGTGACTGTGACCTTGACCTTTGACCTACGCGTACAAAAATGTAATGAGATCTATCCTCCCCTTTCCAGAAAATGTCATAAATTTTCAAAATTGGTCCATTTGTTTTTGCGTATAGTTGCTGACAGACAGACGGACAAAGAAACAGACATACAGACAAAAATAATGAACCAAAAACAATACCCCTCTCCTCTATCGGGGGGCAGGGTAACAACCTGAAATGTGTTAAGAGAACTAAGTGGAGTTTTAACAACATTCTGTCTGTTACGAAATGTTTTATGCCTTTATAGATCCACTGTGATATGGAAGTTGGAATGTACATGTGTTAATGACAAGCTGATGAAAGAATAAGACAAGGTCTGCACAACCTCCGTAGTGGCATTTCAGGCATTGGCCCTTCATCAGACATAAGAAGTTGAGCCATAATATTATTAAAAATGCAGAAATTTATCATAACAAATTTCAGGTTGCTCATGGTTGTTGTTCATGGTTGTTCATGTTATTCACATTTTCTGAAGGATAGTGTATATGTTATGTTACATTAGACTAGATTAGATTAGATAGAACTTTATTGATCCTTTAGGAAAAGCCCTCAGGAAATGTAGTTTTTTTTATGTAAATATTACAAATTACACTATACCCTTTTTTTTTTTTTTTACAGTAAAACAAAGACAAAAGCCCCCCATAAAAAAAGGGTAGAGGCCAGGGGTATTGTTTTGAGTTAATTGTTTTTGCCTGTCTGTTTGTCAACAATTTTATACAAAAACTACTGGACCAATTTCCATGACATTTTCAGGAAAGGTGCAAGGTGGTCCAGAATAGATCCCATTAAATGTTGGTGAATGCAGGTCAAAGGTCAATGTCACAGTCACAAAAAATGTATTTTTGCAATGATAAGAGATAGGGCAAATCAAGTAAAATGTTTGCGAGGGGGTGTTGTTTATTGTGCCTGGCACCACTTGTTTCTATGCTAATATGATGTTATTTTACTGGTCTGATTTATTTGAGATGTGATTGGGTATTATGAGGCCAATGAGCTAAAATCAGTTTAATACACCTGTCATTTCCACTAATGCGATCAAATTATAGCAGTGTTATTATTTGTTCAATCCAAAAATTATCCATCCTTTTTAGGTCACTGAAAGGAATGATAACTGTAATTATTATTATTTCCTATGCTTTCTTATCATATTTTGACATAATTATTATACCATCTGAGTATCTCACTTTAATTGTGTTTGTGATGACTTACAAAGAATATGTGATATGATAAGAGTAAACAATTTGAATAAATGAAATAGTTTTGCAGTAATCTGGTCAGATTATGGGAGTGTACCTACCCTAGCTCTGCCCTCCAGCCCTTTGTTGTTGTTCTCACGCTAACATGCGAGATCCATAGAGCCGACCCACTGCGCGGCCGCATTCCGCTCAGACTTCCCCTCTGCCAGCGGCCTGGTGGTGTGAGATGAGGAAAAGATGTCGGTGTCGGGGCTGAAGGCCGAATTGAAGTTTTTGGAGTCAATTTTTGACCCAAATCACGAACGATTCAGAATAATAGACTGGAAACCCGACGAACTTAGTTGCCAATTTAACGTCACAGGAGAGAAGCTGCTTATCATCCACTGCAACATTACGGTGAGTCCAGGCCAGCTCTGCGCACAAGCTAACCGAGTCACTGACTATCGACTGAAACCAAACCGTTCCGCGGAAGGTTCCGTGTTTACAAATCAACTACGAATTAAGTGTTATTTTCATTTATCTGCCAGTATTTAGCCGTCCACGTTTAAGGAAAGTCATGTATTAATGAAAACAACACGGCTCCGGTGTAAAATTCACTTCAGAAATTGTTCAATAAAACGTCGAATATTAACGACGCTGCGGCGGGTTTTGCTAGCCTGGTAATTGAAAATAACGACACCGCTAGCTTGTTTTGTTAGCCAAAATAACTGCGTTACACTTTGCACTATTACAGCCTGTAGTACACCTACGACTGCTAACTTTGAAACTGCGTAATTCTAGTTAAGTGTTTAATATGCATATTATTTAGCCACATTGATAGGGCAAAGTTTCACCACATCACGGTTGTTTTTGACAAACTTTGGTCAAGAATATATCTGAGTAGAAAATGTCCCGTATAGTCTTTTAACATTTTTTTAGTGGCGGGTTTAGTACATTTTCAGTAAATAGACCGATTCCTCTGGTGGGATTAGTGGCACATATCACACCGGACAGCTTATTAGTACAGTTTGTACCAAAACATGCATGAAATTATGTAATGTAGATAAGAGGTGTGTTAAAATGAGTAGCCGGTGTTGTTAGTAGTGTTACTAATTTAAATCATATTGGATTTTGGATGTTAGCATTTTTGTTGGATGTATGGTTTTGTTTGTTATGTTAAACACTAGAATTTAACATACTGATAAGCACCAATGTTCTCTTCTCGTCGTGACACTTGTTAAAGTGGCATAGCTAATTCATTTACCTGACTCACGTCCTGCTCTCCAAGGGGGAAAAAACCCACCCATGTCCACAGCTCCACTTCTGCTCATTTTTAGTAACATCCTACCTATCTACGCCATCCCATATGGTATCCTTATGGTACAACACAGTCTCAGAATCATATCCTGACCCCCGTGCTGACTCCACTGCCCAACTTGGTGATTTACTGTTGAAAATCATGACTGACACATCACACTGCAGTATCAAACGTGACTGATTTTCACAGCTTTCTGCCCTTCATGCCTCATATTCATGTAAACTAGAGTGACAAGCAATTAAACACACAACTATGCTCAACATTCAGATGTTTTGTCATTGAATGTGTGACGTATTCTTGCAGCATTACAGCTGGCAATAAGCAAATCATTGTGTTTAGTGGGTGTCTTTGTGGGCTATGACATTTGCTTGGAAATCATTTTTAGTCTTTGAGTAAACTTCATTCTATTTTGATGTAGAGCATTTTCTTCTTGGAAATATTAATACGATTTTTCTTACTGACAGGTTTATTCTGGGTTAAGTGTCAGAGTAAGCATAATCTGTGGGCAATAAAGCAAGTAGCAACCCAACAGGACTGACACATCCTATTGTTTACCTCTGCTGCAGGAATCCTATCCCTCCACACCCCCAATATGGTTTGTTGACTCTGATGATCCCAGTCTGGCTGAAGTGTTGGAGCGGTTAGAGGATGTTAGAAAAGGCAGCACATTGGTAAGTTTTTTTAGTATGGATAAAGGTTGCACATACACAAAATGTCTGTTTAAGGGACACTTTTCCCCTATTGTGAGTCTGCCTGTTCCCATCTGCATGCCTCTGAAGAGTGTTGTGAAATTAGGGAATGGGAATTGTTCCAGGACCACAATACACCCATGCAGAAAAATAATTTTGGTCCTCACACTTAAAACCAGCCAGTTTAAACAGCCGGTTCAGATCTGACATCAACATAAACCCTGAATAATCCAATCACACGTGGACAGCTTTGATACAAAAAGACTCGGGGTGTATTGAGAATCAGTCATTCACAAAGTATTTGGAAGTGCTCTTGGACACAGTTGACATTCACTCTATAGCACAGTTGTCAAATATAAGGCCCAGGGGCCAAATCCGGCCCACCAAAAGGTCCAGTCTGGCCCTTGAGATGAATTGGTGAAATATGAAAATAGACATTAAGATATTAATAATAATTGTTTGAACAGATAGTTTATCAATGTAAAGATTTTCATTATTTAATTAGACTCTTTTTCACTCTAATATATAGAGAAACATTTGGCATTGACATTATATATGTGTTATTATGTTACTATTTCACTGGTTCGGCCCGATTAAGATCAAATTTAGGTGAATGTGGCCCCTGAACTAAAATGAGTTTGAGACCCCTGCTCTACAGTCTGAACACAAATGCATCATGGGAATTAGTTCTGTTTCCAGTATGCTTTTAGGTTTTGAAATGTATGATGATGGACAAAAAAACAAATGGTATCTTACTTGTGTGTCATATGTGTAGTCCTACAGCAGCACACCTAAGTGATGAGGTTAGAGCTGTGTTCAGGAGATCAGACCACTTGGGCTGCATGTAAACCACACAGTCAGAACAGTAACAATAATGATTTAAAGCTGCATTGGCATCTTTGGATAAATTTTTCATAACTTTCCAGTACAATGACTAGAATAATTAAAATCTTGTCACAGAAAGCATTAATTATATCCCCTTCCCTGGACTCCTGTTTTTCTTCCAAGCTGTAGATTGCAGGAGGCTTTGGCAGAAAAATATGTGACAGATGAAATTATGGATCACTATAAAGATTCCATCAGACATGACTCTACCAGTCTACTTTGGCTTAACACAGAAGCCTTAAGAAGAGCAGTAGAATTATATTTGTTGGGAAAAGATAATAGGTGATATTTAAAAAAAAAAGTCTGGATTTGAACCGAGAGGAGACAACTGTGTACAAAGTGTATATTTTAAAGCCAAACTGACACACAAAGTAACCTGTCTAGTCTGTAGTGTTATGAGATAATTCAGTGTTCCTGTATATGTCCAGTGCCTGTGATTCTAGAGCTTAGGGGTTCCAGTTTTGAACCATTTTCACTCATAAATTTAAGGGTTTTTTTCTTACATTTGCCAATTATTTACATTAATTACAATATAGTCCTATAATTGTGTTTCCACCTCCAAAACATGTATTACTCTGCATTGCCTCTTTACGAAATGTGTTTTCTTGGCCTCTTGTTGTGCTGATTTGGTTCACAGCTTCTACAGCAGCTGAAGCGTCTAATCTGTGATCTGTGTCGGCTTTATAACCTGCCACAACATCCAGACGTGGAAATGCTCGATCAGCCTTTACCTGCTGGCCCAATTACACAAGAGCGGAAGGTAAGCACTGAAAATAAATGGAACAATCAAAGACTTATTTTGTGTTTCCAAGTCCAGACTCAGGTTGTTCAATTTTCCCACAGCACGGGCCTTCAGATGAGGTGACATCTGAAGAAGAAGAGGAGGAGGAAATGGCAGAGGTGTTTATCTGTTTTTCTAACAGTTTGTTGAATTCATATTTGTTTAACTTTCTGTATCTGAACATAATTAATTCACTGGCAGCAGGACATTGACCTGGACCAAGATCTAGACCATTATGACATGAAAGAAGAGGAGCCGGCAGAAGGAAAGAAGTCGGAAGATGACGGCATCGAGAAAGAAAATCTGGCCATCTTGGAGAAGATTCGTAAAAACCAGAGACAAGATCATTTAAATGTAAGTTAATATTTTGTAGTCTTTTTACAGAAATTGGTGGGGATTACTCTACTACATTTACTGCTAATCTCTAACGTAGAATACACATTTTTTTATTAGTCTGGGATTAAGTGATTTTCTGATATTTCTTATGTTGCAGGGTGCAGTCTCTGGCTCTGTGCAAGCATCAGACCGTCTAATGAAGGAACTCAGGGAGATCTACAGATCACAGAGTTACAAGACAGGTGACTACAGAGATCGCTTTCTGTAGTAACTGTATTTATTTAATGCAAAGTGATGTAACGCCATGATTCTATTATTTCACAGGTATTTATTCAGTTGAACTAGTCAATGACAGCCTGTATGAATGGCACGTCAAATTAAGAACGTAAGGATTTCTATATTTCGATTTATTTGACGTATATATATCTTGTCACAGTATAGTTTGTTTTTTTTGAGATTCACTCTTTTGTTCTGTGTTACAGGGTAGACCCAGATAGTCCATTACACAGTGACTTGCAGGTCTTAAAAGAAAAGGAGGGAGTGGATTACATTCTGCTAAATTTCTCTTATAAAGTGAGTTCTGTGTTGAGTCTGGTCAAGTATATTTATGGGAAAGAGTTTTCGGGATACTCATGTTTTATATTTCTTCATATTTATAGGATAATTTTCCTTTTGACCCACCTTTTGTACGGGTAGTCTCACCTGTGCTCTCTGGAGGGTAAGTGTTGAGATGGTGTTTGTGTTGTTTTGGGAGAAATTTGTCATTGATTCTGTAGTAAACTTTGATAGTTTGAATAATTGTATATATATATTCACATGGTCAAACATAAAACACTAATTAATCCAACAACAGGATGAATCACATGCTTTGCTCGTCATTGAAGTTGCCTTAATACTGTACTTGCTTGCATTAAAAACTGCCAGTGTTTGGTGAATATCTATATGCTTTTAGGCTCAAAGGGAACTTTGTCATGTTCTCATTATGTTAAAATGTACTGCAAGCTTTATCGTTTCCTCATGGATGGCCACAAATGATCTAATCTGCAACTAGAAGTGAATAAAAGCATCCCTTAACACAAGCACAATGGGTTGATTAAATAGATTTACAGGGGACATATCATGCAAAGTGAACTTTATCTTTTTACAACACAAAATATGTTGTCTCTGTGTGAGGAGACCCTTAAATTAAGAAATAAAAGCAATTCATTCTCCTTTCCTCCTGATCCATTTCTTGTTGGAAGGTGATGAAAATGTTCAGTTTTGGATTTCCTATGTCACATGCACAGATTCATTTGAATACCCCACCCCATCCCACCAGCTCAGGTAACCCCACCTACTGGTCACAGTCGCCTCTGCTGGGACTCAGGGATCTGCCATTATTCTCTATCGGTAGCCCTGGTGTGCGTCCAGTGTGTAGAGGTCTGAGCCCCGGTCGCTGTACGTGTGTGCGTCAGAGTCCGTGGTTGGTCTGACCCGGGTTGAGTGAAGGGGCTGGTCCAGCTGATTTTATTTCATCGATGTCTTTGCATCTTTTTCTCTACCTTAACTTCTTCAGGTTCCATTTCTTTCTCCTCTTCCTCTCGATAGCATGTGGAAGAAAGGGGCAGAGTCAGTTGTGGTTCATTTGCATGGAAGCATGAGGCACTAAAAGTGAGCAATTTGAAAAGGGCTGTTTCTCCAGGTTGAAGAGGGTGCTGTATCTCGTCATCAGTGTGGTATTTTGATTAAAGCATGTCACAGACAGGTTACTGAGACACAAGGAAACTGTGTTCACTTGTGGAAAATGGGCATGATATGTCCCCTTTAATATGCAGCGGCAATTGAGTGACATGACCATTAATCTATTTGCAGATTGGCAAAGCATCCTCGGCAGCAAATGTCATTAGAAAATATTATTTTAATTTGTGTTCATGAATCCTTTTTTTTAGATGGCATGCTCATATGTGCTTTGTTTTTTCTTTCAGTTATGTTCTAGGAGGAGGGGCCTTGTGTATGGAGCTTCTCACAAAACAGGTAAGGGAAATTATGCCACAGTGCCAATATATGGTATTGGCTCGATGTGACTCAGCTTGGCTCAGGTACCAGATACTATTCCTTGAGAGAGTTTCCATTACAGGTACTATAGTACCCAAACCTCATTGCAAAGGCGTCGTGCTGAATTTTTTCGTCAGCCATCAAAGATGGAAATGTCTCTCCCTCCATGACCAACCACAGTGTTGTTTTGTGGACTGTCATTGTGTTGCAGACTGAATTAAAAGCAGTCTGTTTACTGAAACTCTGAATCTAGATTATTTTTGTTTATGTCGAGTGGCATATTGGTAATGCAATGACACAGACAACTCCACCAATCACGAGTCTGTGCTGTTTACACATCACGTTTTAGTATCGCTGGGGACCACTTGGAACCTCGGCAGAGGCGGGTACCCAAAAATCTAGAACTGGGTACCATGGTACATGGTCCTTTTTCTACCAATACTAGTAGAAACACAGCCAAAGTTATACACCGATTAAATATTTTGGTTAAGCCTAAAAGTAGCGTTCCCACAGGGTCTTAAAGGATTAAAATGACAAATATGCAATTAATGTTAAGTCTTTAAAATGTATTATCCGAAAAGTTATGTTGCTATAAACGTGTTTGCTGTGTGGTATTTAAAGCTACAATGAAAGTAATGTTAATCGACTCAGTTTCCAAACATTCCAGCACAACAGTTTATATTGAAATTAGGAAACAATTACTTAAAACTTTGCTGCCCCCGCTGACAACTGATCACAGAACATTCAGCCCAACACATATGCAGCTGTTCGTTCAAGTCAGAACAATGACAATCAAGGCATTTCAGCAAATGCATTACAATACATGTTCTAAGCATCACAAATTTTAGGCTGTGAAATAGGCATTCAATTGTGTTCTAAGAAGTCTTAAAATGTCTTAGATTTACCATTTACTAACCTGTAGGAACTGTGTAAAAGGAAGTGAGCTCATGAGTTTTATTGTGTTTTTAGGGCTGGAGCAGTGCCTATTCCATAGAATCTGTCATTATGCAGATAAATGCAACTTTGGTGAAAGGAAAAGCCAGGGTGCAGTTTGGAGCCAATAAGGTAATACATACTTTACTATTAACTTTCCTGTCTTTAACTTTTATTTAAATGGAAAGAAGCTCATTGAGATATTTTTCTTCCATTTTTTTTAGAATCAATACAATCTTGCCAGAGCACAACAGTCATATAAATCCCTTGTGCAGATTCATGAAAAGAATGGTAAGTAAATATGTCCAAGTGGTGGTGGCTCTGTAGATGTTTTCATTTCTTTTGGTGAAAAAATGCATGTTTTGTGTTCTTCCAGGCTGGTACACACCACCCAAAGAGGATGGATAAAGAGCTACAACCACTATGCACTGGGAACATGTCTTTGGGTCAAAGTATCATTTTATTTTTTTCCATATTTCCCCTGTCTGATTTACCGGGAGTATATCATCTTTCTCATGGAAACCATCTCGTTGGCTCACCTGACAAGTATTCCTTTGCCCGGCTCTAGGAAAGACTTTATTCTGGTTTCACATTGTGTCTCCCCTCAGTGTTTAAAGGTGGAGATGATGTGACAGTATCACTAGTCCTGTTTTCTAAGTATGCTCATTTGTCTTTTAAAAAACAAACAAAAAACGTTTCTCCCTTTTAAAATATGGGGAAATGCTTTTTTTCTTTAGCTGCTTTGACAAACTGGGCTTCATACACAGTCAGTTACTCCTGTTAAAATGGGAATTTTAAGACAACATTGAAACTGAAGCATAAGAGGCACTTCACCGAACCTGTGTTTTTATTAACTATTCGTTTTCTATTTTCTCTTTTTGGAAGTTAACTGGTACAAAAATGCAAATATTGTTTTAGAAATTTTATTTGACATTTTTAAATTATATGAGCAACCGAGACAATGCATGAGCCAATTCCATGGTTTGGACATGTCTCTTTAAATCAATATGACCCACCACTCAGTATGTTTTACTCAATACTGGGCCAAACAGAATCAAGTTGCTGCCCAGCAGTGTTTTCTTCATTTTTAGGAAACAAATCCATGTATGGTTAATGTTAACACAGGATTAGGATTATTTCAGAATCTGTAAAGGAAAAGCATAGAACCATTTTTCACCAGGTGAGAAAATAAGTGTTATGGCATGTGTTTGGAAGTTTCTATCACACTCGAAGTTGAAGCTGAAAAGCTCCTTTGCCTTATTTTTGTGAAGTCAACAGCTAAACAAGTGCTCAGTTCAGCCTTGATCTTACTATCGCTAATGGCTCTAGAGATCAATGGCTAGTTTGATCCTAAACATTAAAATGATGCCCTGTATCTGCAAAGGTGTCCACACGTTGCACAGGGTCGTCGTCTCGCACTGGTGGGACACACGTACTATAGTAGAAAGTAGTTTGATTTCAGTCTCTTAAACCCTGGGAGAGCTTTAAACAAAGGCTGGTTGGATGTGTGAACAAATATGTATGTCATTGACTCCTGACATATGATTGTAATGGTGTGCCCCACTGCCCAAGTTCTATTTGAAACTTCTTGTTATGTAATGCTATAACTGGATTAACCCATCTCTTTGGTTTTGGGTGTTCGCCATCAGCAGTCAATCATTTGCAGAGCTTCCTTTGCTACCACAGTAATACCCGTATGATGTACTTTGTGTACTTCTATATACCTTTTGATCATGCAATACAGTACACGATCAGTACTGCTGTTCCCCAAACTACAGGACACGCACTGTATCAGTCTGTTGGTTCTTTTTGCAGTTTATTTCACACTGTCTGCAAAAGTATGTTTGAATGGCAACTCAGGTAACAAACAAAACTTGGGAGGGAAATCTCTACTTGTACATGTTGAGTTATAGGGTTATATTCTTTCGGTGAAATCATGCTCTGTACCTCTGACTCTTAGGATTACTCGGCCTCTGATCTGATGTCAACACAAACTGAGCTTTACATTATTATCAGCCGTGTTTCCTTGGATTCAGCCAATGGAAGAGAGGATACAGGATCACACTAGCTTGATGGTTGGCTCATGAGTACCCACTGTAGTTTTTTTTTTTTTTTTTTTTTTCCCTTTTTTCTTTTCTCTTCTGGCGGTGCATTTTGTTTCAGTGTGTGATCTTTAAATATTCCTGATAATGATTTGCACAACTGGCAACAAATGTGCCTGTAGAGGTTACCAACAAATACCTTCTGAGCTAAATGTTCTCAGATCAGGAAAAAACAAACAAAAAAAACACGTCTTTCTTAGCACACTGCTCCACATCCTGTTGACCTACGTCTCAAACTCGAGGGGGAGGAGCTGTCAGGTATCGTTCACACGGAGCGTCCTCTCCACCACAGAACAGTCGAGCGATTACCCTTTAGCCTCCACCGAATGCCAAACGTCTAGTCAGAAGGGATACTGGGAGATGATAGTTTGATAGATGTGCTGTGGTGAATCTTGTTTCTCAAACTGGACTTTGTCTAAGAGATTTGTCTTTCTCAATTGAAAACACATTCTCACACCAACTAAGCAGATGGTAAAGTCTGGCAACGTTGGCTTGCTTTGGTTTTATTTTATTTTTCATTTTCCATTTGAAGAAATTTTGACCTTGTACAGTACTTTGTAAACTTGCATCAAGTTTATGAATAAAGAATTTTAAGATTATGTACACGTTTCATTGTGTGTTGTTTTCATTACTGTTAAGTATTGCATCTATAGTGATCCTGATATTTCAGATAAAATTCACACTATAGGTCTGTGGATATGAGCTTCATGAGGATTTGTTGTTTTAATGTGATCTGCATTTAGAGGAAGTCATGTATCACTGACTCCTGTAGTTGAATAGATGGCATTTCCTGTTTTACAATGCTGCAAAGCCACCGTGAAGATTTTCTGCAGTGAAAACTTCTCTTTGCACCTAAATGTCAAGACCACAACTGAATTATGTAGGCTTTTTATACTAAAGCTCTTTCAATAGGTCATAGATGATAATTTCATGCTTTCAATTTCAAGTTTAATTTGTGACTGAAGGCCCTTAAATATGTTCATGTAAGATGGAAAATGTAGTAAAAAACTGTAACATTGACCTCTGTGACCCCTTTGAATATAAGACTGGGTTTTATGGCCAGTTTATTATGAGTCATTCAACAGTATTCATCATCTAGCACCTCCACAAGGTCTAATACTGGTTGGATCCTCCATTCACAGCTTTTATCAACTAAATTTAAACAATTTTCCTGCAGATCCTACATGCAGGGCTTGATACAGAAACATTTAGTCTTTGCTTTCATCTTGTATTTTCTAGACAAATTATCTATCTATCTATCTATCTATCTATCTATCTATCTATCTATCTATCTATCTATCTATCTATCTATCTATCTATCTATCTATCTATCTATCTATCTATCTATCTATCTATCTATCCATCTATCTATCCATCCTTAATTAAAACCTGAACAGAACACCTTATCCAAAAAAAGAAAAACACCAAGATGCAACAAGAACTCTTTAATATCTATTAGGGTAAGACCAAATAATACAAAAGTAATACACAAAAATGTATTCCTCAATGACTTCACTCATGGAGACACAGTCTCCTCGAACAGCGTATCCACCTCATTAAAGCATGTTCCTACTGAGTGCTTATCCATGGCAAATATTTACCTCACCTCATGTAATAATTATATATTTATATCCACTCATGATATAGTACATGATAATACATATCAAACAACATACATGTGTTATGTTGGGTCATTCGTGGAAGCTTTGATACAGCATGAAGAGCAACATAAAATGCAGAGTATTACCTGTCCAACGTACTGCTACACAATAACTATACAGCTGTAGTTGTCATATTCACTTTGACTGTGCTGTATGTACAAATGGTCTGGAAGCCACCACAGACCAGGAGAAGTTACTACACACAGAGTAAAAGTAAGTTGTTAGTTCACTTTTGTGCATAACTTTACACTTATACAACTGAAACTTTGTGCATTTACTAACAGATGGGCGTGTGTATGGTAAAGTTTAGAGTTATATCGTATAATATGTGCAATTGCTGGTGAAAATGTTATGTAAAATTACACTCGTGGTGTCCAGCTTTAGAGCAGTACCATTATAGTACAATGCACATTGCTTTACTTTGACTAATATTTCTGTCATATCTGAAAACTGCACAATAGCCATGTTTTTTTTTTCTGGTAAAATTGACTGTTTAGTATATTTGTTAGCATTGCTCCACTGGGGAAAAATAATTAATGATGATAAAAAATAAAATCAAATATTAAAAAAAACCTGCAGCCATGGAAAGACACAATGAACATGTGCTTCAAGCTCATCCACACGCCATCCATAACACACCAAAAAAAAAAAAAAAATTGTACAAAAAAACAACTGAAAAGCAAAACAACAAACGACCTATTGAATACCACATCATCACAACCAGACAAGACAACTCACAGGTTTAGAAAGAACGAGCATTCGGATACGTATCTTCACATCTGCTTCAAGTCTAATACTGTATTTACTGTAATAACCAACTACTGGATCATGAAGAAGATCTTGAAAGAAAAACCTTTTCACTGAAAAACAAAATCAATGACACCGTCTCTGACTGAACACATCAGGCCTCACGAGGGAAACACGTAAATGTTCTCTTTCAGTTTCAGCTCATAAGAAGAAATAACCGGCTTGATTTTATATTCTATTTTCTTCATATAAATATCATATTAACACCTAATTATGGAATAACACCAACAGCCACAAAATGACACACTAAGGCCTGAAATCCAGAGCTTCAGAAACAAGTAGTCATTTAAGCATTTACATGTACAGGTTAGTGGGAGAATTTCCTAAAGGGAAAACATCCATCATACAATGCTATGACCACCTACAACAATGATTATTAATATTTACTGGAAGTCCGACATCCACGTCTTTTGGTTTTCTTTCACTTTTAACCTGTACAGCGTTAATTTGGAATGTTTTACCCAAAGATCTGCATCTCTAAACACTGCATGTGCTTCACTTTGACATGTAAGTCATTGAACTGAAATCAACCTACTAGTACAGCACATAACCAGTGTGTGGTGACGGAAACAAACACCCTTAATGGTCAAAAAAGCAGTGATTAACGGACACATAAAAGACGCATTGAGGGCTTCACAGGTAGAATGTAAAACCAGCTGTCACACCTTTCCTGAGATGTAAAAAATAGTCTATTAAACTGAAATATCCACTGATGCAGAACAACTTCTCAGTTAAGAATAAAAAAGTAAAAGGCAACTGATTTTTATTCTTAGCGCCAAATTATTTTCTGTTTTGGATATTTTACCTTTTGATTCCCAAAAGGTTGATTTTAATTTGGAAACAAGCAAAAACAATACAAATCATAAAGACTTAAATATTTTTGCTAATTTGTCCCTAAGTTCATAATAATAATTGTTTTATCATAGTAACAATATGGCTATCACAGCACCTTAAAACACATTAGAGGTCAGTGTGACACAGGCAGAGGCAGACGTGACTGTGGACCACTGAAGACTCCATCTGAGTGAACACATGAAGCTCTGGGACTGGTTTTAGGTATATTTTTGTGAAGTAAAACTCACTGACCAGCTAAAATTGAGCAGCATAAAAGATAAAAAAAAAAACAAAACAGCTTTTTACATGACTGGCTATTGAATTAAAAGTGATCCGACTAAGATTTGAACTCCGATCTGTGTCAAAATTCAATAAAAGGTATATTTGCACCATTAACATGACTGTCTACATCGTTCTTTTTTTAATTCTGCGTGTACAGTGTTATAATGAAGGGCACCTAATTCTGAATTGTGTTCTTAATTGATCCCTTTATATCTCTCCCACTCGGCTTCCCGGCCCCCTCCTGTGTCCTACATCGGGTCGTCATAGTTGTAGGTGGGGGCTGCCGAGTACTGGTTCTGGTTCTGTTGCATGGCTCCCTGGGCGGCTCCCATGGCTGCCTGCTGAGCTGCCTGCTGGACGTGGGGGTTCTTCCAGGCCCCGGTCGCCCACTCCTCCTGGGCTTTACCCAGACTCCCCCCGCTGCCGCGGTAGAAGTTATGGACCTGTGAAAGGTAGGATATGCACACTGTTTAACAAGTTGTGAATCAGTATGCCTAAACAGCTTTGATTTCCATCCATTCATTTTCTGAACTTCCTTTGTCTTCACTGGGGTCACAGGGGTCACTGTCCCAGCTACTTAAGGGTGAAGGCGGGGTTCACCCTGGACACAGATGACAGTTCATCCCAGGGCTGACATGTCAAACAATCACTCTTACACTTATGGGTAATTTCAGATTAACATATCAGTGCATGTCTTTAAATAGTGGGAGGAAGCCGGCGTACCCAGAGAAAACCCACGCAGACTTGATGAGAACATGTAAACGCCACACAGAAAGGTGTGGGAATCGAACCCAGGACCTTCTTACTGTGAGGAAAAAGTGCTAACCACTGCACTGCTGTGACACCCCAGGTTTAATTTTGTTATTACAATTATTACCTCCACCAAGGAGGTTATGTTTTTGCTGGAATTTGTCTGTCTGTTTGTCTGTCTGTTAGTTAGCAAGATAACTCAAAAAGTTATGGACGGATCTTGATGAAAACTTCATGACATGTTGGGAGTGTCACAAGGAACAAATTATTAGATTTTGGTGATGATCTGGAAGAGATCCTGAATTCTGGATCACTTTGAAATTTATTCTCCTTTTACCGCAATTCAAAGTGTGAAAAATTGTGAGTATATATAGTTTCGTAAAAGTCGGTAAGGTAATGTGTGTACAGTGCCCCCTTGAAAATTAAAAGATATTAGGCCAGATTATGGCCTAGTGAAGTTAGAGCTATGAAAATCAGTACACACGTTCATCATATGATGACAAACAAAAAAAAAACTCATGATGGCCACGCCCAGGAAGTCCGCCATCTTGGATTGCAATTTCAAACATGTTGAGTCACAGATTTTCGCTGTCATCAGAATTTAACAAACCTCTCCTTGGCCGTTGGACCTAATGAGCTCAAAATCAGTGAACATGATCCAATTTTTTTGGAAAACTTGCATCCTTTTTGTGCTACAACATCATAAATTTTGCAAAGTTTTCAGGCAAAATTACCACTACTTAAATTGCTTCAGCTCAATTTGTACAATAGCGCCCCCTAGAAATGTAGTTTTATTAAAATGGCTGTAGTTCAGACATACGAACGTCGATTTGCCTGAAATTTGACTCAGTTGTCAGTTTCACAGTTCTACATCAATTCAATACACATTTCAAATAAGTCACTCTATAGCGCCCCCTACACATTTATATATAAATGTGTGGGTTTCTGGAAGAATATCACATCCATTTATTGGTTTATTTTTGTCTTTTCTGTCATCTGGAGGGGATGTGTGCCAGGGGGGGGTTGTTCCACTTATTTATCTGTTTATTCTACTTTTATAAGTAAAAAAAAATAAAAAATAAGCAAAATAAAACCCCATCAAATCCCAATAAACAGAAGGTTAAAAAAAATTTCTATAGTGTTGATGCGCAGGTTGGACTGTGGCGTGTCGGTCACCTTTGTGAGGGCGATGAAGGAGAGCACAGCCACCGCTGTAAACATGATGGTGGGAATCAGCATGACCACAGCTGAGCCGATGTTAGTGCTGAAGAAAGTGATGGTAGCAAGCCAGCCACTGGTGAGAACAATCAGACAGTCAGGGGTTCATTCTGCGGATACGGGACTTTTGAGCAAAGTAATAACAGAATGTATAAACCCCTGTTCAACCAATATTTCCACAAACTTAATACTTAATACCCATAATCAACTAAAACTACACTGTGAATCATAGAACTATGTTGTAAAGATTTAGCATTTAGGGAATCATCAGGCCATTCTTATACATTTTATTATTTTAGACATTGGTTTGCATTAAAGTCTTGGACATATCAACGAATAGCAATAACATGACTGCATTTGCAGTTTTGTGCAGTGCAAGACCCCCAATGCAAAAAATGTCTCACTGACTAACATTAAAACCACATTTTTCAATCTCACATAGAATACACTCATTCATTGAAATCAGTGTTATTGCTGTTATTGCTATTGATATGTCCAAAACCCTAATATGAAACAATGAAGTAGTTTAATAGACGTAGTAATAACACAAACTCCACTGCATTAGTATTGTTATGTGTTATTATAAATGTGGTCTCAGACATTTTTTACCCTTGGGATCATTTACTGCATAAAAACTACTAATGCAATGGCATCAGTGTTATTGTTAAAAGGTTAAAGTCCTGAAAATTACTCAACACTTAGTAGTTTAGAGTAGAGCTGAAGTAGTTTAGAGGAACAAAATCTATGAATAAATGACTGTATCATTAGGTTGTAATTTGACATGCGATATATATCTGTTTGCAGAGTTTTACCAATGTCACTGACAGGCAAAGAAATTAAATAAACAATTACACTGAATATAATGATTGATTTCTCTTACCTCCAATACTGTTGGTTGAAGATTTGATATATTATTGATTATAAAGTTGTAATAATTGTGTTTTTTGGACACATTCCTCTGTTTATTCCTATTTAAACACATCATTGACCATGTACAATAATTACATACTGAGTCCCACTTACAGTTTATCTATTAAGAATAAATCATATTCAATAATAATTTCATGAGAAGAGTGTCAGTAAAAGGCTTAAAATAGGCCTAGATTATTATAATTTAAAAAAAATATATATATATATTTTACAACATAAAATTGTAGCCAGACCTGCAAAAATTATTATTTAATTAAAAAATAATTAGCACCTCAACATCCTTTCTAAGAAAATGGAAACACAATCATGGTATAATTTTGGACCCACTCTTTCCAACAACAGTTTAAGAAAGATAAAATATCAGACAATTTTGTTCATAGACAGCAAATAAATGTTGTAAAGCTAACCTTGAAAGGAAAGAAATTACAAGGTCAGTCTAATAAAAGACAAAAATACTGCTTTGTTTAGTTGGTGCTACAGTGTCCTTGTTGTCATTTTTGTGAAGGAGGTGCCACTCTGATTTAATGTAAATCTATTGTCCTGAAACTACTGCTCAGTAGAATTTACATCAAAATGAAGTGTTCTCATATACATTTGTTGAATCAGAAGGTGACACATGTATGACTCAAACTGTTTGGTGATATTCTAAGATGGTCTTACCACACGCCCCAGCCTGGGATGCCCACTGTCTGAATAATACTGATCACAACCTGGGCCATGAAGACGAAGAAGAAAGCCATAAAATTGAAAGAACTGTCGGTCCTGTACAGGGAGAGTAATCAACATCACAAACAACCTGATTCAGCAGAAACACAGGAACAAACCTAGTGTTGGCACAGAGTGAAACTGGCTTACTTGAAGGCTTTGTAGATGGGTCTGAACCAGCACACATAGGAGCAGGGAGTGAAGAGGATGAGCCACAGGATGGCCATACCGAAGTTAGTTGCTCCCCCACCGCCGCACATCCACGCCAGACAGCCGATCAGATTAACAGCCAAAGTGGCACTATTCACTGTCATTATCACAGAGACACAAACCACACACGTCTGTGGTGAATATATGACAAGTTAAAAGTCTGTGTTAGTCATAAATTAACACCACTGACTCGCTATGAATCTTAACTAGTCATCACTCAAATATTCAAATCTATTAAAGCTATGATCACACTGTACAACAAATATTTTTTACATATCATGTGCCATATGTATCTGAACCAGAATTTGAGGAGGATTTCAGAAATGCAGTTATTTTTTAGTTTTATACAGGTAGATTTTAAGAAAATGTGGTTCTGCACCTTACATAAACGTGGTTACAATATGGCCCTAAAAGTTCATTTCAGTGACTTAGATATTTTTTTCCTCAAAATATGCCTGAAATGTGGGGTGAAAAGGGTGAAAGATTCCACCAGGATATAAGTGAGATGGAGGCATGTTCCAAAGGAAAGCTTACACCAGTGCTACTTGCTGACTACTGCTGGCGTCTTGAGCATGATTCACACTTCCAGTCATAGAAGATCCAGCAAAAAAAGCCTAAAAATTTCTGAACTAATATTGGATTCCATTCTGTTTGTTTCTACGTATTACTTCCTATTGTATGCTAGACTGTATTTTAGTAGATATGTATTTTAAAATTGTGAACACTAAAATGATTTAAAAAAAAACAAACAAACAAACATGTTGACACATAAAACAGATATAAAATTTTAATTATACATACCACAATTTACTAAAACCACACCAAAAGCTATCTGTAAAAAATATTTCATACATTATTGTTGTACAGTGTTAATTAACAGACTGACATTTACTCTAAAAACTATCAGTTGGTCTGGGTTGTACTTGTAACCAATCTACTTTTTCAACAAACCTTATATTCACGTTATCACATGGCAGAACCTATGTGATGATGAAAAACACACCGTTATGACACACAAACATAATTATTACTCACTGTTATGTAGAATTAAGATCATTGTGACCATAATTAGATGTCTTCACTTCACTGTCTTCACTATTTTTATAAATCCTAAAAATAAAAACTCTTCTGAGTGATATAAGTTATAAAAGTCTAATGGTAGTTTGATTTTTTTTGCCACAAGTGGCAACCATAATACAAAAAATATAAATACTCTATGAAACTTGATCTAATTAAAATGGATGGCAATACTATGAAGCTACTATTAAACCCCTCCCCCTAATTTACCCTCCTTCTGAGGAACCTCAAACCAAAAATGAGCAGCACAGAAACGTACATAACATCACTTATATTAGCGCGAAAAGGAAACTTTAAATGCTTCCAATGGCTGACACCTGACTTCTATCCCTCTCTTATACAGCGGATCTGACATGAAATCTTCACAAATTCTAGCCTGTATCCACTGGACCCCCTCCACTGTTCTGCCCCCCCCCCCTTCAAATAAAATGCTGGGCCTCATGACTTTGTTATGTTTCTTCTAACACATTTCAGTGGAATTCTGAAGACTGTGGTGAATTAACAGAACTCTCATCTCGTCATCTAAACTTGCTTTATCTTTACTAGGGGGTCACCGGGGGCCTAATCCAGCTACAAAGGGGGAAGGTGGGGTACACCCTGTATGAGTCTCCAGTTCATCTCAGGGCTGAACATATATATATATATATATATATATATATATATATATAGACAAACCATCACTCTCACATTCACACCTATGGACAATTTAGATTAACCAACTAACCTATCAGTGCATGTGTAACAATTTTAAACAAAACAGAGATTGTGACAGTTTTAGGTAATAATGTCAGAGAAATGCTTGGTTTTTAAAGTCTTCAGAGTTTTCTGATAAAAACGTAGTCCCTTTTCCAGTTACTTTGAGCATTACCCTGCCTTTGTTTTATAGCATCATTGTGCTTTTGGGGCCTTCACCTTCTTCTTATCACCATCTACTGGGCTGAAGGTGTAGTGCACTTTCTTTTACCCCCATACTGTATGTCATCAGCCTGATTTGAATACATTTGCTGCGTGGTGGAAACACAAGACACACAGATTACCAGCAGTTATTTTACCCATGTAAATTTGTATTTTGGTGGAAAAGGGGCAAAGAAGAGGCATGTCAAATAAAACTGGCATATGGTCTGAAAACATGACGTCACATCCTTCAAGGTTAAAAAGAGTAATGTGTTAAAATGAGATCAAGAGTATGCCCACTAGACATGAACTGTACAAGAATAAAAGAGTCAATAAGATTTAAAAAGTATTTGGTCAAAGGCTTCACAGGATAACACACATGTATGTTAATGTCCCCAACAATTTGATATTATACCCACCTAGAAATTCGCAAGGTCGCTAATAAAGTCTTTGTTATATTTGGGTGGTCTGTAGACTACTGTGCACAGTGGACACATCCAAGCTCAAATAAGATCATCAAAGCTGGAATAACATGTTGGCAAATATTCACAAAAGTCATTGGATCCACTGACAGTCATTCAAGTTTCTATGATGCACAGAAAATCCAGCTCATGCGACATGAAGAAATCACCTTAGTACACAAAGTCCACAAAACAAGTAGTTTAAGAGATGAATGCCGAAAAGTGCAAAGAAAATACTGATATATGATTATCAATATCAGTGGTATGATTATTTTATGGCAGTTTTTTTTGCATGTACAGTATATTTTTGGCTTGAGGATTTCCAGGGGTTAAAAATATGAGAAGTGTATAATAAGAGTAACTGACATTAGATTCAATAAATGTCTAAAAAGAAGGATTCTTACATAACTTTATGTCATAAGCTGGAACACAGCTATGATGATCTTCAAATCAATAACGAAAAATGACCAAAATGTACAAAAATGACCTGACGGGTCTCTAAGGGTAAAATCTTTACAATAGTGTTTGATATTTATAATTGATTCTATAATTCAGAGCATGGTTTAAAGCTGCTTTGTCATTTAAATATAACTAAATGCTGTTTGTAGAGCAGTAACAATAAAGTTAATTTTGATATAGAATAATATATGACTGGAAATGAGTGTAAAATGTGATTTTAAAAAAAGTCATATTGTTGGTATTTTTCAGTGTCCTCCTGCCTTTCTTCCTCTTTCACTTCCACGGCCTGCAGGTCTGCTGATAAACAGATGAAAGGAGGGGCTGCTGTCTCAACCGTTACACTGTTACTAGAATTGGACACATTTGTGGTCAGAGCATCAGCGACGCTTCATACAGACAACTTCATTTGAACACATGCCCACTAGCTTAGCAAGCCATGGTTGTGTAAATCAGGTGGAAATATTACTTTTCTTGAGTTAACTCCCCTTCACCTGCTTATTGTGTCTTTGATGTGGCCTGTGTGAGCCCCACCCCCAGACAGAAGACAGGACAAAGAGGTGACAATATCATAAATGACAGCAAAACTTGATGAATAGTGTTAATCCATTTCATTTGACTATGCTGATGTGAAAGAAAACACTAAATGCAACTAAATTATATACACTGTCACCTGTAATATTGGAATAAAATATTTTTACCTCTACTCATGAAATGATTGTGATAATCTGATTTATTGTCGATAGATAAAGTATAACTGGGACTCAGTATGTAATCACTAAACCAGGTCAAAGTGGTTACTAATGTGTATAAACAATAATAAAATCAGGAAGGTGGTCATTCCAACTTTATGGGCAACAGTAGTGCTTTTTTCCATTGGACATCTGTAAAAAACTTTATTGATATTAACTAAATATTGGAAAAAAAGAAATGTCAGTTTTTCCATTAAATCACTCGTGTGATGATTTGTTTAATTATTATCAAGACAAGAAGTAATTCCATAAACATGGTGCCAAACACATTCATTATTACTATTATATATTACTCCTCTAAACTGTACTAAATTAAAATATGGTATGGTTTACTGGTGTCTCCACATTATGGGCGTAAAATTGCATATGTGTCTATACCAATATTAGATGTTTTTAAAATATCCATACCATTTTTTGAATAGGAAATTACATAACATTTGGGAAACAAAAGGTTACTGTATTTTCTGGACTATAAGGCGACACGTAAAAGACTTTAATTTCCTCCAAAAACTACAGTGCACCTTATATATGGATTAATTGTGGTTGTGCTTGGTGACTGGAAATTTTGACTTTTCATCTGATAATTTTCCCTTTTTTTCTCAGAATTTTGACTTTTTATCTGCTAATTACCTCCGCCAAGGAAGTTATGTTTTTGCCGGCGTTTATCTGTTTGTCTGTGTTCAAGATAACGCAAAAATTTATGGACGGATTTTGATGAAATTTTCAGGATATGTTGGAAATGTGAACAGGAAAAAATGATTTCATTTTGGGGGTGATCGGGATGGGGGGGGGGGGGGTCTACCTTGGCAGAGTTCTGCGCTCTCAGAGTGCTTTTCTAGTTTTCACTTTTTCATTCACATTCTTCATTCACATGTCTTTTCATTGCAGTTTTGCATAATATACCAATTTCACTCGGCCCAAAAAAAACCACCTCTGGCCAGAGCAAAATCTTTTCATCAAATATAAGAGTTTGGGCAAAACTGTTATCATTCCATTCATCCATCAAGTTATATTTGCGCAATGTGAGGTTCAATGAAAAAGCACTTAATGTAAAATACTAGGAAAAATTCTATAGTTTAGAAAATAATGATCATTTGTAGGAGTTAATGTTTAGAATTAGTCTAAAATTGTCCATGCTTTGTATATAGTGTAGATAGAATGGAAACAATGTGATATACATTTGAGCATGTGTATAAAATGCCAGGAAATGGAGAAAAAATATAAACCCTTCCTTGTTGCAGGCTGTGTATGGTGCTTCAATCTCATAATATTATGGGAAAAACAGAGTAACATGGCAAAACAAAGCAGCAAATGGGTAAACAGATTATTATCACGATGACAACAGAAGCACTGGAACTTGTTGTCACTGTGTTGGGACTCACAGATCCATAAGTAGTAGAGCCGTTTGCACATGGTACGGCGCTGGTCCGGGATCTCATTGAAATCTTGGTAAAAACATGGCTTGAGGGGGATGAATCGAGGCAGTGGGGGGAAGTTGTTTTCTAGGACACAGAGACACAGTTTAACACAGCTGCCCATACCCACCCAAATAATGAAAAACTCTAGTCAAGGCAGCTGCATAAGGGATTGTCTATGGAGTCTATATATATATAAATGCTGTAGAATTTCATGGGAATCACTTTGTTTTATTGTTGATCAGAAAGCTTACCTGCCATGATGAACTCTCAGTATTTTCCTCCACTTGCAAACTGGCACACAGACTTTACAAGCCTCAGCTCCCTTGAAAACTGCACAGAAAAGAACAGTTTTATTAAGGGCAAATAAAACACTTACTCACACTGATCTCATTGTAGTGACCAGGCCACAACCCTCCAGACAGGCCTGCTCTCTCTGCAACTGTATGCCAATGATTCACTGAAATAAAGACTTCATCCCCACAGAATTTCATCAGATGTGGAGTGGAGGTGAAAGGAGATAAACATGTCTTCTTTGAGCTGTGTGGCCTGGTCGTGATTCTTAAAATGTACTCATAACCTATGGGCCCACATAGCCGTGTTAGAGGCCGACAGAGTTTACACATTGGACCTTTAACAACAAAACTATATGTGTACATCATCATCTTGTAATATGAATATAATCCGCCTGTTTGTGGAGCCTGTGATGGAGGATGTAGAACACAGATGATGATGATGTGCAGCCTCAAAATAAAGAAAATCAGCTTCTAGAGCCACTATAGATAAGGATGATTCCATGCAGATTGGTGCTAAAGCTCTTTTCTAGGTGCATTTCCATGGGCGGGTGGCGGTGATGCTGCAGTGGGAAACAGTGCATCGTGATCTGAGGCGATGGAGAAGCGTCCTTCAGCCTGGTTGACACGGTGCATCGGTGCTCCTCCATCCCCGGAGCAGGTCAAGAACAAACCGGCCGCAATACCAACTAATCTGTGATCTGGTTTATTCTAATGCGATGACTCCACTCCTGCCTTTGCAATGAATGGAAATGAGTGATTAAACCGCCTTACCTCCCGTTTCGTCCAAGAATGTCGCTAAAATCTATCCGTTGGTGTAAATGGCATCCTATGGTTGAACCTGCATCGAACACATTGGCGGTAAAGGACAGTTTCCGGCGCAAATATGTATCGTTATTCCGCAAATGATAGATACGGGAGTAAGAGACGGTCACGTGACGTGCGGTCTTTTCTTTACGCACATACCCGTCCTCTGCTTTTACCCGCCTGGGTACTAGGGGGCCTGAGATGGAAAACGGGATTTGTTGCTGGCTACAAACGGCCAATCAGAAAGCAGAGATGATTCATCAGGCCACGCCCCCTCCCCTCCCTGATGCTGACACAGTGGAAGTATTACACAACCTCATCTGATTGGACACGTACCAGTGCTGTTTCACAGATATTCAATGCATAAATTACAAAATCTATCTGCCTTTCTTCTTAGTGTCTGGACATAAAATGAAACTATTGTTTTGGCATTTAGAGCAGACACCACATTGCCAGACATGTTTGCCATCCCAAAAGAGGATGACCTGTTTACTCCCTTTCCAATTGATAAACCTGTCATCTACATACAGGATGTCTGTATATCCATAAGAAGTTTTACATTGTGTTGTCCTTAATTAATGTATTAACTATCTGTTAAAGTGCTAAATAATCCTTAAATCTGACACTAAAAGGGTCTTAAAAATCCCACAGACACAAAATAATGTCACTGTCTTTTATTTGGTAGATTTGTGATTAGTATTGATCAAAAGTGCTGATAAAGATTTTCTTTCTAAGCAAAAATGTATATGCATATAATGACAATAAAATCATTTAATCGATTTTACAAAATGACCACTGAAATTGGATTTTTTTTCAAAGAATTACATTATTGCTATTAAAAGCCTTGCATGGATTCATGAGTAAATGAAAATATTTTTGAGAAAAATAGTACCATCATTATTCTTTTCTTTTTTTCGAAGATATTTTGTAAATAGCCGATGTCAAATGACGTTAAATTATGTCATCAGTATGCTTTCTTGTTGAAAACGAGATTTCTTCATTTTGTACTACTTATTTTTGTTATTATTTAGACACAACGTGGTCATACAAAATTACAGTTATAAAATATTATTATACTGTATATGTGACCAATCAGTGTTTGAAAATGGTGATTATTTTAAGTTTCTGTTAACACCAACAAATGTCCAAGAACTTATATTTTATATACTGATATACGCAATAGTGAACAGTTTTTTTAAAACTGGGTTTTTATATGAAAACCCAAGTTTTTACATGATATTTTTTAACCTTTATTTAACCAGGTTTGTCCCATTGAGATCAAGGGGTGATCTGAATGTCAGTGCTCAGCCCTACGATCATGTCTCCAAACAGGATAGGTTCACTGATATGCTGCGTTCACAACCTCTAATTCAGTGTGTTCCTAGGGTCACACAAATCCTAAATACCTATGTTAGATGTAACTTAAGAAAAACTAACCCTTTCAAAATACATGGAATATGAAATTATTTTTAATTAAATGTGCCTTGTGTTGAAGTTTTTGACAGATTTTCACTTTTATTAGGTAGTTGTTCCTTGTACCGATTATCCGTGAACGCCTCAGGATCAAAAGCTAACATTAGCTCTTCCTCCAGTGCTATGAGTTGAGCAACACTGAAGGTAACGACAGATACTATTATAAAAGCATAGTGTAAATGGGATGAGATATTCCAAGGCGCCATGGAGTTGTACTTCAAATAAAATAAAGGTCTTATTCTGTGGTTTGCTATTCGTGTCGGTGGCTATGTTAGCAGCTGTTTATTTGTAGCAGAGCTAATGTTAGCAAGTTAAGTTAACGTAACCCAAAAATGAGGATCTAAACTAGTTGATAGATCGCCTATTCGATGTTGTAGGTGTAGACAGACTGCACGTGTGTTTTATACAGGGACATATATAGTGTTTCTGTGACCTTTAAGTCACTTTAAGCGCTGATGAAAATGGATAAAGTGTGTAATTTGTAAGCTATATGATGTAAATTGGTGCACGAGCTAAACCAGTTAATTTTGATGGCTTCCTGTTTTCAACTTAAACTAATTCAAAGCAGGGTTAGACGTTTTGACAAAGTTCGTGTCTCTGTCAAATAGTGCTCGTACATTTAAATCAGATGAGAACCAGGAGATGCCACAATAAGCATCCACTTATATTACACATATGTTAAACGGTATAAGATGAGGAGAGGTGGGTTAATCTAGATACAACGAGATGAGTCAATAGAAAGAAAATGAAAGTGACTGAAAACTGCCCATTTCAGATCACAGGACTTGCTTGAACGTTTCAGGGTGACCCACTGGAATTGTCATACATTTAAAGTTAATTTCTAACAATTTACCACATTTCTTAATCCATATGTTCGGGTGATAGTTATTGTGTGATATTAGAAATGTATATAGTTCCATATGCTATGATATTTTGTCATTGGGACATGACACGGAAGCAACATTTTTCATCAGTTGGACATTTTCTTTGTATTCCACAGACATACAGGCAGAAAATGTGCATGAAGGCAACACAAATTCACACGGAGGACAGTGAATGAGACACAATTTGACCAGAAAATGTTTTCACCCAATCAAAATAAGCTAAAAATTACTATTTTAATGTATAGTCTTGATTGTATTTAGAGAGCAATCACTATATCATGATATTTACAGTTAGCCACATGAAGCTACATATGCAGTGAAAAAAGATGTTGGTATTACTACTACGTCTACTATTGCCCACTCATTCACTGTTTGCTCTCTGATATGTTTGTAAATGTAAGCTGTTAACACCTCACTTAGTTTTTGACTGTTCTCTCTTATGCTATCTTATCACCTTCACCTGCAGTGCTGGGAATGCAGCCACCGCTCCCAGCTGAAGTCGTCAGAGAGCTGGTGTGCTCCTGTCTGCACAGGGACCCAGTGGCTGCAGACCTCCGCTGCAGCCTTTTTGTTGCAGCTGCACAAAACTACAAGAAAGACTCTTTGCTCAGACCGTTCCCTCCTCGATACATAAGTGGTGACAATAAGGACTTTGAGGAGCTGGTGAGGCAATTTCCTTCAGAAATAAAGGATGCACATTAACCATATAAGAACAATATTAGAGTAACACAATGAACATACACTTGGTGGCAGTAATGTGCTGAAAAACAGTGCTTCAGTAGTAGATAAGGCCGTAAACTGACCCAGTCTAAATATAGCTTTATCAGCCATGCTTTTCTCACTTATTACACAGTGTACTATGGTTGTACCGTGTAGTTAACAAAACCTAATCAATATTTAGGTGGATTTTTTATTTAGTTAAACTATATTACACAACTTAATTTGTGTCTTGTGTTTGGATTGAATAATGTCTCACATGAACCAGGCATTACTTTTGTTTTTTTTTATGCTATCTAGTTGAATGATGTCAAATCTCTGCCTGGTGTGAGAGAGTTGGTGAGGTTACGACATGGAGAAGGAGATCATCATCTGGCTCTCACACACTGGATACTCTCCTCAAAGAGCTTTGCTGTGAAGACATTACAGAAAGAAGAGGTACATCACCATGAACACCAGCCTAGAAATCACATTATCTTTATCAACTTACTGTTGTGCTCACACTGTGTTTTTTTTTTTTACCTCTCTCAGTATGTCAAGCTGTGTAAGCTGACTGAAAATGAAGGGGTTTCTGCACCTGTGCCAGACTTCCTCTTTGAGCTTGAGTACTGTGACCAGATGAATGCCAGGTTTGAGAAGACCAGGGCTGGCAGAGACCTCTTCTATGCATTCCATGGCAGCCGCTTGGAAAACTTTCACTCTATCATTCACAATGGCTTACACTGTCATCTTAATAAGGTTGGTACAGATAGGATTGAGTGGAAAAAAACTTATGATCTTGGACAGGTATTGTGATTGTGATGTTTTACAATTGATGTGTAAATAGTCATTTTTATCTGGAGCATATGATCTTGTAGGCTTAGCTATCTGTAGCAACACAATGCTTCATTTATAATGGTACTGTATGATGGTATCAGAATTGCAGATTGATCATGTTTTGATTTTCATCATGTCTTGACTAGCAATAGCAGGCTGTTGCACCATGCTAATGCTAAACTGGCCCTCATGCTGGTGTCAGGCTATAGAATTTAAGTTTGGTTCTGGTACACTTTGGGAAATGTTGAACATAAGATGCAACAAAAAGTCATTTAATCCCATGTGTGTCATAGTAACAACTGATGTTACAATGTGCCAGTTCATCCTATCAGAAAGACTACCATCCTGTAAAGTGATTAAAGTAAAGTTATTTATAAATTCCCTTCAAATAATCGAGAACCTGTGTTGTCCTCTTGAGACAACATTGTTTGTTTACACTGTTATTCCTGGAAGTGGGTTACAATCACCTCTTTCCAGAGGCATTGTGTTTGTTATGAAAGATGGGGTGTAACACATACACGGTTATGACTAGAATATAAAACTGAACAATCATCTCATTTAACACAGTGCCCATTATAAGTCATTACAAGGATTTATAGACCTGTATTAGTATTGATATTTTCATGAGTCTGTTCAGTGTCAAGAGGGTGATGATTTTACTGAGTTCCAAAAGACTGAAATGATGAGAAGTATCTGAATTGTCCAATATTGTGTGCAGAACTCCGTGTTTGGAGAGGGGACCTACCTCACCAGTGACCTCAGCATGGCTGTCCTTTACAGCCCCCACAGCAGTGGCTGGAAAGACAGTCTTCTGGGTCCACTGCTCAGCTGTGTTGCCTTGTGTGAAGTCATTGATCACCCAGATGTTAAGTGCCAAGTGAAGAAGAAAGGTTTGTTACCACATGACTCTGGAAAAAAAACAAACTATGATAACTTTTAATGCTGAGTTTTCTAAACTGTTTGTACCATTTCAGATTCTGAAATTGTTGACCGTCAGCGCTCCAGGGCAAAGAACAGTGAAGGTGGTGATGTACCACAGAAATACTTTGTAGTCACCAACAATCAGCTTTTGCGAGTGAAGTACCTGCTTGTTTACTCTCAGAGGAGGCACCTGTCCCGGTAAGAGTCTCCTGATTCACAACGTCATTTTTTGTAGCAAAGGACACAAACACATTCATGAGCTCTTCAACACATAATAATCCAACATTATAAAAGGAAAGATATTTGAAGTCTACATACTAGTTCCAGAGTATATACAGCAGTACCTCTACTTATGAAAGACCCAGCAAACGAATGATCCAAGTAACAAAAAACCTTTACATACATTTTTCATCTTTGAATACGAAAGAAAGTTCTATTTACGAAAGGAAACCGAAACCCCTGAGATACAAATGCTGTGTACATTACGTACAGTGATGTGCGTAAATATGTCATATGTGTACTGTACGTAACATCCCATTGGCAATGAGGGAGCTACCCATGATGCTTTTCGTGAGCTTTTGACCCTCTTTCATCGATCCGTACCTGTGCTGGCCCAACAGCAGAAGCCACATGTAAAGGACAGAGCCACCGCTGCCTCGGGAGTCCCTCCGAGTGCACCCACTGAAACTTCACCACAGTACATATTCATTATCCATCATGAGCCCAAAGAAAGTGATTCCCGGTGCAAATGAAAAGAAGAAGCGGAAGTGAAACAGGAGTTGATAAAAAAAGGAGGCAGCCATCACTCCATCAACCCAAACAACATGCTGGCAAAACCACACGAACCCTTCTATTTTTGTGAAAAAAAAAAACACCCCGAAAACATGACGCACCCGCCCCGCACACTCCAGGACGACATAAAAAGCCATCAAAGGCAATCATCCCTGGATCTACACCCCACCAAACCACTGTCAACAAACACAGCTGAAGATGAAAGTGACAATTAAAACAACTACAATGGAATGAAAATGACCTGCATGTCTGGTTCATTTTAATGTTTAATTTGAAGATACATTTCCCCACTGAGAGCAATAAAGTATATCTAAAATCTACATTTTCTTTGACTTTTAACACACATTTCATACAAAATTGATAAAGTTTTATAATTTTTAAAGGTTTTAAGTAGTATTAGGGGCCTTAGAACAATTTAGGCCTTTTACATGTAAAATGCGACTCTATTCCCGAAACATTCCTGGTAGAAAAACACTTCTGGAATGAATTAATTTTGTCAGTAGTGGTTCCACTGTATGTATTAGTTCTAATAAATAGCAATTTATGTTAATCCTACAATTTTAGTAAGAAAATATATTCTGTATTGATACATGTTTATAACTATGCTCTCTGAAATACCGTTGGCCACTTTGTAAGATAAGATAAGATAAGATAATCCTTTATTAGTCTCCCGCAGGAGAAATTCAAGTGTGTTTTATTAAATGAAATGAGAAGTTTCAGAAATCAGGGTTGGGAGAGTGACATGGTCTTGGTCATTAATAGTCTTACATTCATACGAGTGTTGTGACATATGGTGTGTTGACATGATACACGCTATATTACCAAAAGTATTCACTCACCTGCCTTTACTTGCACATGAACTTGACATCCCATTCTTAATCCATAAAGTGACATGGGTTCACCCTTTGCAGCTACAATAGCTTCAACTCTTCTGCGAAGGTTTTCCACAAGGTTTAGGAGTGTGTTTATGGGACCATTCCTCCCAGAAGCATTTGTGAGATCACACACTGACGTTAGACCGAAGGCCAACGTCAGTGTGTGCTCAGTGTGTGCTCTAATTCATCCTAAAAGTGTTCAGTGGAGTTGAGGTCAGGACTCTGTTCAGGACAGTCACATTCATCCACATCAAACTCCTCTCTCACCAATGTCTTTATGGACCTTACTTTATCTGTGTCTCTCTCTCTCTCTCTGTGCCTCTCTGTGTCTCTCTCTGTGCCTCTCTGTGTCTGTCTCTGTCTCTCTCTCTCTCTCTCTCTCTCTCTCTCTCTCTCTCTCGTGTATGTCAACACATGTGTCATGTGTTGTCATGTCACATGGTGTTCTGGCTAAAACGCGAGTATGTTTACTTGCTGTTTTTCAGACAAGTTATGTAGTAGTCATTCATGTCTTTTTCTCTGGTAGCTTGATTAGATTTCGTTGGTTGTTGGAGCAGTGTGCCCTGGTAAATAAAACATGATTTAATTTTTCTTTTCCAGAAATTCCCGCAGCACCTCCTGCTTGCTCAGACACCATTTTGCAATCATGATGAGTCTTTACCTTTTGCTGCTCATACTGATCGGTGCCTTCAACTCCACCTCATTCATATCATTTTGGAACAAACTCTTCAGGTGACAAGACAACAGGGCAGACAACCTGGATGTTATTCATCAGTGCCTTCCTGATCAGACCGACCAGAGGCCTGAGTACAGATGTTTTATGCACCTTTATACTGTTTCTCTTTACTGTTGTTCTTTTATTTGTTCAAATACTTATTATTACAGTTATTTCAACATAAAATATCTTCTCAGATAGTCACTGTTAGGATCCTGTTGTCACTTAATTTCAATGAAATGTGTATTAAGACTACATGGCATCAGAAGAATATTTTGCAAATGTACAGTTTAGTAAACATCCTGTTTTGTAGATAAGCTTCACTGCTGCGTGGTGTCAGTCAGGACATGGTTTTATTAGCCAAAGGGCAAAGTAAAACATGACTTTAATTGAAATGATTAGTCAGTGAGGTTGAGATGTCTTGATTTGTCAAGTCTGGACTGTCTCCAGCTCATTAACTTGTAGTGACTGAAAGTTTTACAGCTGTTCTGTAAATCTCCATGAATTTAACACATACTTTTATGTCTTTAAAGGAAGTGCTGGATATTCTCGTAAAGCCACAGGGTCTTATTTTTTTGATGAAATGAAAACATTGTTGGCTGTTTGGTGGTTTAAGGGATACTGTGAGGTTAGTTTGTAATAAAACTGAGGAGAATTCTAGTTTGTTTTGTTTTTTCACATATAGCTATTCTGATCATATAGATATGACTGGAGTTCTGTCAGAAAGGTCACTCCATTACAATCACATGTACTTTTTCAATTGTTCATGTGTTTTGTGTGGTTCAGATGTATTCAAACGTTAACATGGGTTGCACATTTATTACAGCTGGCATGCAGACAGGCCTTTGTCTTTATCAGTAAAAAAGTGAGATGGATATATGGGATTGATAACAGAGGCGGCCTGCTTTGGTGACAGATCCTGTCATCCTAATACATACCTGATATGTTTATCAGCAATTTGATGTGAGGAAATGCACAAGTGGAGGAGAATTTGGTGATTTTTTTCAGATTGTTAAACAGAATTTTAACATTATTATTATTATTATTATCTATAAAACAAACAAAAATTTAAACATTCTAAATTTGTTCAACACAAGATCGGTTTGATCATTGTTACATTGATAATTTACCTATTTTTGCTTTATAATAAACTCATCCCTTTTGGATTAAACACCAGATATTTAGGTACCACAGGACTTCAATGATTAAATTCATTACTCACTGACAAGAGGAGATAAAAGAAAATGCAGGCCTTTGTTTTCATATAAAAAAAAAAAAAACGGCTCCATCTTGCGAAATCCCCCAGATAAACTGCTTCTTAGTCAGAAACGGCTCACATTTGAAGGACACAGTACAAACTGTCCATTGTTGGTCCTACACTTTATTCCCTTTCTGCACAAGCTTCATTATTGCTGCCTCATAAAGTGTCTGTTATTCAATAACCATCAACTGACAGAGGGGCAGTGATGGCAGAGGGGAGTCAGATACATATTCCTCCTGTGAACCAGAAAATTCATATGATAGAAGCAAAAACTGTCAAAAAGTACAGGAATACAATGATTTTTGAGTAATTCATCAACATGATATTCATGTATGGTGTTACTGAATTGTTTCTCTGCAGACATATCAGTCACTATTTAATGTATGTTATAGAGGCAGGTTGATCACAGTTACCATTATAATAGCAATGGACTGATTTGTATTAAAATGATCTAACTCAAGAGATTTAATGTGCTAAATGTTGCATACTTGAATAAAAATTAATTGGGAAAAGTGATTTTTATCTGATGTTTTCAATGTATGTGATGAAGTGTTATTAGACATATATTAGTTTATGTACATTTATTAGGGCTAGGGACGATATGCTTTTATGCCGATTTGATTCTTTTATGATTTTTTAGGTGCAGATTCAATTTAAATTGCGATTCTTCGATGTTCCTGATTTTTCCCATTTTTTAATTTGCCTTTTTAACACCAGACCACGTGAAAAAGCTGAATGATGATGCCTACAGATCATATCAGGAGCCATATTTCCCCAAAAAATGCACATCATGTGAGTCAGTTAAGATTTATCCAGCAGTAATATATTTGAACCAACCTTTGCAAAGTAAACTGCTCCATTTATCTGCACACAACACAAATAGGAGCCTTTAAATGAACATACTTCATAATAAAGTGTATTTAAACTCTAATTTCAAAGCCTGGGCTGCAGGCAAACAAATGTACAATATAAAATGTATTTTGTCCAGTATGTATTTACCTTATTTAGCTGTTCCTGTCCTGCATTTACCTCAGGATGGTGTCTTGTTAAGTGTGCAGTAATGTTTGTGGTGTTTCCGCAGTATGCCACGTGTGCATTACACAGTTTACAAATAGCTTTCCACATGTCCAGCTCTGCTCTTCCCTTCTATTAGAAAGCCCACACAGTGTAATTGTTGTTGATTGTTTAACTATATTTATTCAGAAACAACTCATTTTGTCTAAGTTTTCAGATGTCATGCGCTATCGAACACACCAGAGATGTTACAACTGTTCTGAACACACCACCTCCATGTTTAGAATTAGCCACTGTGTTGTTGCTAAGCCTAGATCACCATCTCACCCTCTTTTTCCCACCTCTAATTCATATACTCCTGGTTCATTACTGTGTGTAAATGCCATAAGATGAGATTAATAACACAATACAGTTGGAATAGATATTAGCATAGTGTATTGTTTATCTGCACATAAGTTAATGCTTTTTAACGCTGGTGTGTTGTTGAAGCTAATATGATAATAAGCTAGCTGTCATCTGTGTGCCTTCTGTGAGGTGATTTCTGTGTGTATATATATATATATATATATATATATATATATATATATATATATATATATATATATATACTCATACAGTCGTCTACGGTCTTTACAGGCGGTATTATTTTTCCACCTGGCTTAAAACGAATCATTTAAATATGGGGGAAAAACATCGCTTTATGAACAAAAAAATCTATGTAAAAATCGTAAAACAAAAAATTCCGATACATATTTGTATCGATTTTTTTCTCCCACCCCCTAACATTGATACAATAGATTTATAAATTCTCCACTAGAAATAACTGGTAAATGTATTGTAATGTACAGACAGTGTTTTGAAGTAGATCTAGTAGCTCTGAAACAAACATTCATTTAGTTCACTCCATTCCATGATTAATTCTCATAATTTCACATTTTGATCCAAGACTGTATCTTGGAAACTACAGCCAACCTGCATTTTTTTTTTTGTTATTAGTGACTCAAACTTGGTAAAATTTCAGTACATTTATTCTGGAGGCATTTTACTCATCGATCAATATAATTCAATCTGAAAACAACCCTTTGTGATTTAATAGACTTTATTTCACATTGCATATTAGTTTACATTGCAAATAACATGATTGAAGTGTAAAAATAGCTGCCTTTATACATTTTGCTACATGTGCTTCTTAACATTTCCCCTGGATTTCCTCAAATCAGACAATCTGGAACCAAACACACCAAAGACCCTTCAGAACTGTCCTGCAGAGACAAAAGACACAACATTGAAGTGATGGATGGTCAAATAGAATGGTTTAATTTGTAGTTTTTAAGTATTCCTTTGATTTTTCGGTCGTCCTACCTGTATGTTTTGGTGGCATACAGGATTAAGAGGTGCTAGAAGACGATTGTGTACACATTTCCCAAAGCGATGAAGACAGGATGAGTCGGAGGAAGCACAGGTCTGAGAGCATGATGGGGGACTGAGCAGCAGACAGCTTGAACAGGAGGTGTGTTGGCAGGAGCCCTGGCACGGCTTCTTCTCCAGAGACACAAACCTATGCAGAAGAAAAACAGCTTTCTATTAAAATGCAGTAAAAGGAGGTATGGAAAACATATCCATTGGTGTGTTTGTTACCTGGCAGAGCAGATTTTCAAGGGGTTTGCTTGGCAGTACTCTTTGGTGCACTCTGGGTGACAACTCTCTGGATCCAAAGGTTCAATCACTGTACAAAAAAAATCACATCTTTAGATCTTTTAAAGAAATCTTCCTGTGCAGCGAGTCAATCTGAAAATCTAATCTCATACTATGTCTGATACTATATCAATAACAGTGACAACTCTTTTCATCACATAGCGATAAGAGGAGTCATTATATGTGCAGAAACCTGAATCAAAGGAAGCTTTGACCATACTATCAGTCTTCACAGTCATAAAAAAAAACATTTACCACATTGGCTCCGCTCCCACTACAAAGACTTACATCAGAGCCTGAAAAATTGATTTTAGGGTCATAAAGTGGTGGAGAAAAAAAACTTTGTAGACACTCCATATTGTGGTAAAAATCATTCTTAAGTCACTGAAATCTGCCAAGTATTGTTTCCCTTCTCCAAATCCACATGCTCTGTTCTGTCCAGGTCAAAGCTGGAATGTTTCAGCAAAAAAAAAAAAAAAACTGTTGAAACGGTCAATATTTTATTTTTTTCCTCATAAACAAACAAATAAAAAAATTTGTATCTCTTTGTCTGATACAGTCACATATATTGAAACAAACACAAAAACATATTTTTCTGCAAATATTTCATCATAATATTGGAAATATTAAGTGAGGAAACTTTTTCTACTACTGTATGATTCCCTTTTGGTGATGTGAAATAATGTAGAAAAAGCATCAATTTACCCCTGATAATAAAACCTTCACCACTTTCTTGGTTTTCTTCCTTTACCACTGATACTAAGGATGTGAGTGGCGGTCTCACCTGCTTTACAGAGCCCAGTGCGTTCTGATTTGTCAGCTTCAGAATCCTGGTAAACACACACCAGTCCCTCAGCACACTTCCCCAGGTAATCCCACGTCCCCCCACAGGACTCCCCCTCTGTTTTGGCACAAACTGGGCAGCAGCCACAGACTCCTGTTGTGACTCCACCTTTACACTGGAGCTTCAGTGACTGCCGTGTGGAGCAGTGGATCCGCTCACAGGGGGGGCAGTGGAGGGCCTGAAGCTGCTGCTGCTGCTGCTGCTGCTGCTGCTGCTGCTGCTGCTGTTGAGCTTCCCCTGAAGGTGTGTCCTCTGACCCCAATGCCCCCACCACCATAGTCACCAACACAAAAATCCACATCTTTCCCCAAGTTGTCCTGAGTTGAGATCAGCTGTCAGCTTCTTTTATATACCCCAGCTCAAAGTTTATAACCTCCACCCCCCACCAGCAGCCAATGGATGCCTTCAGGGGGTTCCGCTGGGTGGATGTGGTCTAAATACAGTTAATGATCCCCCTGCTTATCTTTACACTATCAATAGTGTGATTTTATTTTGAAATTCTTCCTTCTGAGCACCGTCAGATAAGTCCAATGCAGGTGGAAAGACTGGCCCCCTTTGTATTTGGAGTCACATGACCTGTGGTAGGGGCAATTCAGTGCACACTTACAATCAGGTAATGACCTATTTCTTGAAAGAACAAAAGGCAAACAAAAGGATTAGGACATCAACAGGTTATCAGATCAGGACATCTTGTAGCTTTCATATCTGAATAAAAAAAAAAAAAAAAAAACCCTTAGTGGTTGTGAACATAATAAAAAATGTTTACTATCACTGCACGGCTTCAGCTTCAGCTCAAGACACACATTTTTTAAGATGATAAAAAGGAGAAAAAATGCAACAAGTCTAATCTTGTCATCCTATTTCAGATCATTAATAGACACATTCCACAATTTCTCTCACCACGTCCTCAGATATAACAGTCATATGATTCACACTGTACATTCTAATAATATATAGACTGTATATGTCATGTAAAAAAAAAATGGCACTGCCGTTGAACTTCCAGATTAGACAGAGGAAGTGTTTTAATATGAGGCAGATACATAAATCTACAGTTGTGGAAAAAAATATTAGACCACCCTTGACTTCTTCAATTTTTTTGTTCATTTTAACGTCTGGTACAACTAAAGGTACATTTGTTTGGACAAATGTATTAATAATAACAAAAATAACTTGTAGTTTTCAGAACTGATATTTAGCCATTTTCTATGGTTCTCTAGATAATAACTAAAATAGCTTCAGTTCTTCCATCAATATTTACATCATTGTACTGACAAAAACAGTGCTTGTAGGCATTCCATGTTTTATTTTCTGTCTGTTTTATGTCACATGATACACACAGGAGTTAACATTGGATTTTACAACCATTATTTTTGATGACTTTTGATGGTTTGATCCTTTTTTCCATGACTGTAAGGTGTTTAGAGTGTGTGATTTTAGTGATAAGATCATTAAAAGACATTTATTTACTTATATGCTTTGTATTGCATATAACATTTTTGTAATATACAGTTTTGGCCAAATGTTTTGGGAATGACACAAATGCATTATTTCCATAAATATGATTTATTGCTTGTAATTGTTTTTTTTTTATGTACCTCAGAAAAACATGGAAACATAAGCATTTTGTTTGAGTAGACCAAACTTTTGACCATGACTGTACAAACCATACACAGTGGTGGAAAATAAGTGTATCTGTAATATACATTGAGAATCACTCTTAAGTCAATGTAACGCTCACTTCTGCATGTGCTCTGTTCTGTGGAGGTTAAAACTGGATGTTTCAGTGACATAATGAAACACATCCAGGGCATGACATGTTGAAACTTTCAAGAATTTAGTTTTTTTTTTTTTCATGCTGACAAGAAATTAGTTTGTGATGGTCTGTCTGATGCAGCCACACCTTTTGAAACACACAAAAAAAGACAAATGTTTAATGTATTGGGTTGAAATTTAAAATGATCAGAACTTTTTTTTCCCACAACTGTACAGTATTTATTTCATTTTTATTTTATCTTATTCTATTCTGTTTTTATTGCATGCCAGTTGGTTTATCTTGTTTGCTATTTTGTTATCTTTTACACGGGGGTTGCACTGAAAATTTCACTGACATGCAAATGCTCAGTGACAATAAAGACATCTTGAATCTTGAATCTTAAATTAGACAGAGCCACTGGTGTTTGAATCTTCTTTTCTAAATGTTTTTCATAAAAATCAGTGAGAACTTAGTGACTTATTCATTTCGTAAATTTATTTTTTTTTGTTGAGTTTTGAGATTTCAGCTTTGGAAAGGTGTGTGTTTTTTAAAGGTACTATATATGATACTTTTACTATAACAACACTCTCAACCATTTGGTAGACGCCTATATATATATATATATATATATATATATATATATATATATATATATATATATATATAAAGTGGGGGATCTGATTTTGAAAAAAAACCCCAGTTGATTGTTGTTATTACTATCCTAAGAAAAAATGCAAAGAAAAAACACATCATTGCTTTTTTCTTGGTGCAGTCCTTAAAGGGTTAAATACAAATAATGCAGTCAGAAACAGCAGACTTCTGCCAAGGCTTGATATTCAAAGCATGACGTGATGGAGCCATAGGTGTTGACCCATCTGATGTCTGAATGTCAGACCATGTGAATGAAAAAAACACCAGATTCTAAACCTCTCCATATTTATCCCACTTAGTACAAGTGGATGTTAACTAGTGAATTATAGCATGAATACTGACCCTGGGCTAAAACACCAGTGCTTTCTGTTTTCCACCCATTTATTCAGGTTTGTCTTGTCTCCTGTTTCATCATCATCATGAAAAATGTAAAAGCAGAATGAATGATAAATCTACAAACAATGAATTTACAAAATTTACAAACAGAACTTACAGAGTCCATGGTTTATCAAGGACCAATAATGTCATTACCATGATTATTCATAATCTGGTGAATAAAAGTGTTCTGAAGTAAATGATTTTTATTAGAACTACACACCAACATTTTTTCAGTGTTTATTTACTGGTCATTTTTTGTATTTAGTTCAAATACTTAGACAACAATAAGCCAATACATAGTTTACTTAGGGTCTGTAATAATGAGGATGCAATTTACACAAAATATTCAAGCTTTTGGTCGGACCACTGCTGAATATGTCATGTTAACGTAATTTGAAAGATATTTGGTTTAGAAATTCCACGTTTTCCATATAATTGAATATGACTGAGAAGTGATTCCATTTTGGACGATGTACTATTTACCATGATTTCAAGGGTGTGCTCAAAAGTTTAAAATCACTAAACACTCTTGTTCATATCTCCAGAACCATTTCCTTCAAATCAACAGTAAATGAAAAGCCATGACCTGGTGATGCCTCATGATGTGACATCACTGTCTGGTTAAAGATCAGGGGCTTTCAGGAATATAGCCCACTTACACTTTGACAGTGTTAGCCTCATTAAGAGATGACAATATACAGGATATGGGTTGTCTCTCCCATGAGAAAATATTTTTAAAATGTTGGGTTTTTTTAATCTTTTGGGGGAGAAAAAAAGACATTTTGACCTAAAACACCAAACAATTAAAACGTTTATATTTTAACTTGCATCCTTAAAATATTAAGAAGTTTTTCCCCCCCATTAGTTTTTCGTGATTTTAACTGAAAAATTTGTCTGTGGGAAATCTCAAGTGTTATGAACCAAAAAGAAAGTCAGTCATATAAAAATGTATTTATTTTCAAGGAAACCATTGAGGAACACTGAATACAACTGGAGTGATCATTCAATAGTCAAAACTTACGACTCCTACATCATAAAGATCTCACATACAAGTCGTCTTGGAAAACAAGATTTCAAAGCAAAGATGTTGGCAATTTGCTGGTGCTACAATTTCTTTTTTTTTTTTTTTTTTTTCTTAACCCCATATAACAAACTGAGGTGATGCACACCTGTGTAGAAAATGACAAGATTTAACATCAACTTACAAAGGGCTGGATGTCAAAGTGCAAGATGTCTCAACACCCGACCCCTCGCTGACGAGGATGATCGAGGCGTCTGGATCAGAAATGGACTCTCAGATACAAATCTCCAAAATTAGTCTTGGGCCATTATGGCTTGGTATTCAGTTGAGACCCTATTCTAGCTTACATTACATAGCTTTAAAATATTATTTCAGAAACATTTCCTCCCAAAGATACATTTTTAAAACTGCACCTTATATTACAGAAAACTGCATGTAATGGAGTAAAGCATCACAGGAGTAACACAGGCATACAACAGAAAAGCAGCAACTTCAAACAAAACACACTAACATTTTTGTTGGTTTATAAAAGCAACCGAGTTAAAGAATGCATACTAAATCTGAAGTTAAAATGACTTAAAAACCTTAAGGAAATAAAAATATGTACATATATTTACAAGTAAATAGAGTGAATATTATACAGGTTTGACTGGCCGTTCAAGGTTAGCCTGAAGCCTAAAAGGTCCATAAAACCCAACACTGCATGACATTCAGTTTTGTCAATCCAAAGAAAGGAAAAATAAAATAAAATCCAGGAGGCTGACTTCAATACTGAATGAAAAAAAAAACAAAACAAAAAACAAGCAGAGGCGAGCAGGTCTGCCATTTCTCCATTATTATGTATAAAAACATCCAGGGCTTTTGACTCATTTTTTTTGCATGACCTTCAAAAATAACAACAATGGCAATGTTTGCAAAGAGGAATCCATTGAATATTCCAATGGGTTTTTTTCCCCCCAATGTTTTAATCATCTTGTCTGTAATGTCCTCAGTCTGGAGGGAGGAGGTCGTGCAAACGAAACTGTTCCCGGATGTGCGGTCTGACATCTTCATTCTGTGAGTGGGAGACAACTCATGAAACAGAACTCATTTTATAACTCAGTGTTTGCATATTTCAGTACGTACCATCTCTACAAGCTTTTCAAGGAAAGGGACAAGCTTCAGAAGCTCATTGTCATTTCTATCCACGAACCAGCTCTCAATAGGAATCCCGTTGGAAAGCTGAAATAGTGTTGAAACACACACATTAAACCCTGGTCGCACAAAGCTGGACTTCATCAGTTTTCGTGCGTTTGTGTCAGTGTTTTACCTGATAGGCGAAGGCTTGGGGTGAGTTGTCAATTATTATCGTCTTGGATAGATCCCGCCCGAGAATATTTAGGTCTTTAATATAATTTCCTTGGACGCAGACGCAGTGCTCGCGGAACAGTCGATGTCTGAAGAAAACACAGTAAAACATACCAATCAGTTCAAGTATGAGACAAGGTCTTTACACAGTGCAGCCACAAACCTACCCTCACTGACAAAAACCACTGACATTTCAACTCTTAAAATGACTAAAATATATATATATATATATATATATATATATATACATACATACATACATACACACACACACACACAATTCATGTATTTCATCAACTTCAAATATTTTTTAAATGGCAAAAATATCCTACGTAAAACTTCTTATGGGCTTAAAGTACAGACAGGTGTAAAGGATGTAAGAAACAGAATTCACACAAAAGCTGAACAACCACTGGTTTTACTGTTGAGATACAGAACCCAGACAAAAAAAGTGACCACATGGATATAAATGTAATACGTGTGCAATAGAAGGATCTGAAGTATTTACTCAGAAATTAATATGTTTGAGCTCTGATTTGTTCTTTAACTGATGCAGTGAATAGTTTCTCAATGATTCACCAACCATCCATTTGTTGGAAGCATAAAGACTCAATGTAAAAAGGTCATGTGGGCTGATGAGTCCAGATTGTGATTACTCATCATGCCAGATCCCTACAGTATAAGTCTGGTGGGGGCAGTGTTAGATCAGATTGTCAGGCCTAAGTTCGGCAATGTTATGTGATCAGCTGGACCTCAATGTACAGAATGACCCGTTTTTTTCTGTCTTGATGACGCAGACATATTTAAAAATGCTAATGTCAAGATTAATAAGGTCCATCGAGTTTATGAAACAGTGGTTTCAGTTCATTTTTACACTAGGGTTAGCCACCAGAGTCCAGACATAAAACCAACTGATAAAGGTTTGGGAGACCTGGCGAAAACTTTACAAAGTGATCTGACACTCCATCATCAATATAAGACCTTGGTGAAGTATTAATGCAAACCTGGATGTGGAAATACATTTGAATTGTAATTTGCAGACATTTTAAAAAATAAAAATGTCGATGGGTGCATCACATACATACATTATATATATATATATATATATATATATATATATATATATATATATATATATATATATATATATATATATATATATATATATATATATATATATATACTTAAAAAAAGATGTTAATATTCCAAATAAATATTACATTACATTGCATTTGGCAGACGCTTTTATCCAAAGCGACTTACAATAGAGGACATAATCTATAGCCTATAGCACTAGCAGTTACAAGGTTGATAGGAAATACACAGAACAATAAGTGCAAATGCTATCAGGGGTTTCCAAGTTGTTGTTTTTTAAATCAAATTTTCAAAACAATCGCTCACATATTTGTAACATTTGTCTAAATGCTGGCTTTTGATGGTGCTATAAAGGGATGTAGCAAAGCCCACTGTCTGTGAGTGTGCACCATTTGGCACTGTCACACTTATATTTGGTTTGTTTCATAAATGCCTCAGTGCTGATGGACTGTCAAGACCACAGTACTGTCCCCTCTGCCTGTTTGGTTGACCCCCCCCCCTCCAACTGCAGCAGGTGCAACCACCTGGTGCACATTAATAGTACTGCCACATTTAGCATGAACTCTTTTCATACAAATGTGACATACTAGCTAATTTAAGTTCTGGGGTTCCCTGCACGTCCACTGTTACTTTGGGCTTAGAAACCAATTCCATTGCTATTTCCACTAGATCTCTCCCTCTACTCTGCATGAGCCTTAATGCTGCCTCCCTCCTGGTGCACTGGTGCCCCGCCTCCCCACGCACAGAGTGATTGGCAGGAGGTATCACTCCTCATTATGCTCAGGCCAGTTCCTTAAGAGTCAGCTGCAACGGATACAGCGAAGTTAACTCATTATCCTGTGTCCTTGGTAAATGCAAAATTACTGAACCTGGCAAACTTATCAAGCTTAATTAATGTATTGATTATTGTGACAGGCCTTGGACTGAATCAACAAATCTTCCTTTAATTTTTCAAAGCCCTGTTTGGAGTCAGATTCAATCTAAACTGTATACAGACCGAAACTAATTACTACTAAATAACCACTCTTAATGTGCCCCATGGAGAGTATGTTGAATCAGTTTGACATCTACTTCCTATTAACAAAAGAGGACCTTCCTCTTAATCATTCTGCTACCAAAAGATTTGAAAACTGTGTGTTTGTAGCTAAAGTTACGTAACAAAACAAAGGTGGTCAGAAGCTTAAACTGGAAGTAGAATCATGGGTGTGTGCAGATGATGACAAAAACATTGAGCCAATAAATACAGCTGGTTAAAATTCACTATAGTTTGCTATGAAGAGGCAACTTGAAAAACTTGAAATTTTGTAAAAGCACCACAAAAACAAAGGCCATATCTGGCAGACAGTACTTCTGAATGCAAATCTTGTCAAAATGCAAAACCATCTGTACACAACTGATTCTGACTGTTTTTTTTTTTTTTTATTATTACGTTTGACAACATATTTTGACATACAACTCTACACAACAGACAGCAAGAACAAGAGTGTCATCCATTAAAACAGCTGCTTCAGTTTCTCGGGTCATAACTCACCTGACCAGCTGTTTTTTTGGATCCAGGATGTTGAGCAACTTGTCGGCGTACACTTTCTTTGAAGCAGTGAAGAGAATAATCTGGAAGGTTACAGACATCAAGGTATAATAAGTCAACTGAAATGGATAATAATCAACAATAACGGACTAAAATCAAAAGGTAAATGTAGCGACGTCCTCACCTCATACATTTGAGACATGCGCTCAAGAAACTCTCTGAAAAATGGCCTCAACCGGACATACACCTATAGAGGAAATATTAAGAATAAAAAATGCATTCATCAAAGAGGAACAAAATATAACCAATCACTTAGAGAGTATTTAACAGCTGGTACCTGGTATATGACATCTTGAAAGAGCACAGGGAATGTCAGGGCGGCATCTTCTAGCTCATTCAAACTACAGTGGACAAGAGTTTCATCCTGAAAAGAGACAGAAAACAATTTGTTTGGAAAATAAAAGCAAGTCGATGTACACTTATGAGGCATAGTACAAGAGACATCAAGACATCTGCTGACCAGATCCAAGACGAGAGAAAACTCTGGTGTGCTGCGTGTTTTCAAAGGTAACGCTGGTTTGCGCGTCAACTGCTCTTCTGTCAGCGGAGGCACATGCTTAATGAAGAAGTATCTGAGACCAGAGAAACATGAAAATGAGTGAGTAGGGAAATCTAAAAAGAAAGACATTTTCATGACAAATAAATAAATACATAAAAGTGCCGTCAAATGATTCAAATTTTTAATCAGATTAATCGCAAAGCTGCTGTGGATTAATTTAAATGAGTTACAATTAAATATTACCTATATTTAATCTAAATTGAATGCGTTTCATTGTTTATACACAGACTCACAAAAGAAGAGAATATATATATATACATATATATATATATATATATATATATATATATATATATATATTTTTTTTTTTTTTTTTTTTTTTTTTTTTTTTTTTTTGGAGCAACAAAAATATGACAAGATCCTCAAAATGGAAATAACTGATTTGGATTAGTTAAAAACAAAAGTACAACAATAATACAGTCATGGTGTAAACACATTCCAGTTACTAATACTAATCATATCCAGGCTTTTGCTGCCACACAGTGGTGTACATGTCCCAACTGTCCTGATACTAAAATGTAATGTCACCTTGGACGTGATCCCAGGGGGGAGCAGTCACACAGTATGCGGGCTGAATGAAGGGAAGGAATACACTTCTGCTTTTGTTTGTGGCAACATTGCCATTGTACAGTGTATTTTTTCTTGTCTTGTACAGTGTACCCTTTATCCACATAATGTAACCAAGTCAACATTTGCTCCCTATTTTATTCTTTCAGCAGTAAATAATTAGTATTTATTTTATATTAATGACTTATTCGGTACTTCCATTTTTGGGTTTTTGTTTTGTGAGTTTGTCCATTTATACATTTGCATGTAGTAATGACAGCCAAGGACAAACATGATTTTGCTTACGCTATAATGTTAAAAAAAATACAAATAAAATAAATAAAATATATATATATATATATATATATATATATATATATATATATATATATATATATATATATATATATATATATATATATATATATATATATATATATATATATATATATATACGTTTACTTACGGATCAAAGACTTCCCAGTCCTCATCATATGAGGTTTCTACAGGAACTGATGGTAAAGGTTGAGGATAAACACCATCTGGCATACAACCAGGGGCTGATGAAGACACAGAGTGGAGAACAAATGTTTAAACTCACTGTCAAATATGACACAAGTTTACTTTAGGCAGTCCAAGCGACAGAAATTTAAGACAGTTATTTACTTTATGTATAAATTAAATAAACAAAATGTGATCGTATGGTTCTCAGTAACACCACTTGTGTGCACAGCATATATATAATGAACACACACTTTAGTTAAACAACAAATTGCATATAATGAATTAGCTGAAGCACCATCATATCATAAAAGTCTAAAAGAAATTCTCAAAGGTCTAATGTAATGGTCACCATGGTTCTACACAGTGTTCACATACAGTCAAATACTCACATAAGCATGTTTATGCCATGGAAGCTTATCAAATGAACCAAACTGCAAATATACCTATTGCAATGATCAGTTTTTATGAAACCAAAACAATGGAACACAAAAGTGCATGAAATGACAATGAAAACACTGTCTGCCAAGACTCCCTGCATATACAGTATAAATGTAAAATATATTTCCCATTTCTGCAGAGTTGTGAGATATGTTTCCAGTCAGCTGCATAAAACACCTGTATGACAATAACAAACGCCAAGTTTCCATCAATATGTGCTGAGGTCTAACTGGTGCAGAATCTTCTTGCATCTTTTCTTCTACTATGGTTTAATGACACCTGGGTTGTTAAGTTCCAGTGTTCAGCACCATTATAACTCTCCTTTATAAGGAAGCCCTTACAGTAAATGTCCACAAAGTCATAAGTATCAACATATCAGTGAGACTTATCAAAGTTGACAGAGAGGCATAAAGTGAGTGTGGTGGCTCTACCTGTTAGCGGCGGCATATCGGTTTCAGTGACAATCTCTCCTTCTTCTACAGTTGTGTCAGAGGTAATCTGAAGCCTCTGTGGTAACACTGGAGCAGCGTGACAGGGAGTAGTGTCCTCTGTAGACGTGAGTGTACTGCTGGGCATCTCCTCCGCCTGCTCGATGTCCAGCTGCTTCATGATTTCTTCTGCCTCCATTGCTTGACCGGGAGAATCCGAGCCTGGAGTCGCTTGAATCACAGAGAGAGAATTTAAGTCACTGGAAATTGGTTGTGAAATCAATCAAAATAAACTTTGATTTCATAAAACAGGCTCAGTCAATTATTATTATTACTTATTTTTTTACCAGTTTTTGTTGCTGGTGAGAAAAAGTTAAAGACTGGAGAAAAAATGGTTCCCAGCAGACTGGTGCGTGGGGGGCTGCTTGCTGCCTCAACAGGGACTTCTAGTTTTCCATTTGGTTTCATAGGTTTACTGTTGCAGGTCATTGTGTCTAAGAAGAGACAGAATGCTTATAAACAGTTCTACAATACAACTTAAGAAAATTCATAGACACGTCAACATTTCTAATATCAGCATTAACATAACAGCTAACATTCCAAACATGCAACTTAGAAAACAATATTTGTACCTTTATTTGGACTTTTTCGGCAACCTCTGGGGACTGTTTTATTGGAAAGGCCTCTAGTCTGTGGTGTTGAAGTAATTAGATCACTATCAGTATTACAATCAATACGACTCCTCTTGGCAGGAATATCCTGCTCCACCTGAAACAGAGACAGATTCCAGTTTCAGTTATTGCAGATTACGAGTGACTTGTTTAATATCAGAGTGATGCTTGATTTAAGCTCATCTCAACAGTTCTTGATGTGAAACTGAGGTATAAGAAGAACTATTTTATCCAAAAAGGAACATACATTTACATTTATTAAGGAAAAATCTCAACTTTAGAGAAATACTTGTGACCTAAACTTCTTTTTATTGTATAATGCAAACATCCAGAAAGTGGCGTCACAGTTACCTGGATTATCATGACAGCAGCTGGTTTAACAGGAATAATAAGAATTTAGCACACTAGTGGATGACTGACATTATGGGCAATAACTGTTCTGAGGTGATGCTTTTCTTTGTACAGCATATTATGGCGTTTAAGCAAATAAAAACACTACACCTCTGAATCCAGATTTTAAACCTACCTTGACTGCATTTCCACGGATGAACTTTTTTATTGTAGAAAACAGGCCAGTCTCATTCTTTTGCATTTTGCCTCGACTTCTCACCGGAGATGACTCCACTTCGCAGTGTTTCCTTTTAGCCTGGGACGGAGGGGGGCGACGGCCTAAGCTCGGCTGCTGAGGAGCTTTCCGCACTCTCAGCCTCATCATGCTCCAACGTCACATAGAAGTTCTGATGACATGGAAAAATATGACAAGAAATTACTTTTAAAATTCAAACTACAGCAGAAAAACACTACCATCTTAAATGAAAAAAATTCCTCTCACACATTCTACTGTTCTAGGTTTAAAAATACAATATATAGATTCCACTTCATATTAAAAGATCCAAGCCCTGGTATTGGATTAATGATTTTAAACCTAGTTATTAAACCTAAACTGGTTATTGTATGTAGTGGTCACGGTCTAGAAAATTATTTTGTTTGAAATTTGGCAGAAATGTGCCCAGTATTTTTTTTTAAATAAAATGTTCAAGAAAAATTGCATTCAAATACATACCAACAAACTACATGTTTAGTACAGAGCATTATGTTGGCTCATGATCCATTTGTACATCTTATTATTACAGATAAGACAACTGTTGAGATGTCCTGCAAAAACATGACAAGACTCAGCTCCAGTATATGTTTGTGTCTATGTACATATGTATAAGAATTGTGGGGGTGCTGGGAGGCTGCAGATATCTATTTAAGTGGAGCTTTGTTTTGTTTTCCTTATTTTTCCTTAAATTACAAAAAAAAAAAACATAAGCTCCAAGACCAAATATATATACAGTGAACATTTAATACAGCAGTGTATACACAGTTGGGTTTTTCAATTCAATGACTTTTGTGCAGAAAGAAGATAATTTTTTCTCCTGCCTAAAGTGAAGCCCTGGCGGACTAGTCCATGTCTGATTTCAGCTGCCATGGATAATAAACATCGTTGACAGCAGATCACAGTATGTTCAATATAAGGTACGTGCCTTTAGTGTGGGCGGACTGCCAATCGGAAAAGTAACACTTTTAGATTTGCTAACATTAAGATGGGGGTAAAGTAGCATTGATATCAATGCTTCACATGTGTTCTTGTCAATTGTGCTGCTATTGTTTTCTGGTGGCAACTGAATCTGTTTTGATAGCATAACAGCACCGCTGACTGTCGTTATGTAACATCGACCAGGCTGTATTAACACCATCGACGTCAGCTATCGCTAACGCTAGCTAACCTTAGTAATACTAGTTCACCTACATGTTGTATTCTGCCAATATACAATATTCGCAATTTCTTCGGGGCCGAAATCCCACACATGCCTGAATAAGACCGTGCATTCACTTATTCTTGGCTGATATGTGTCATTTTTCTGTATTCGGTATAATTTCGAATAACCTCTAATGCAAACCAGATGCACTCAGTTAGTTGCTAACAGTTAGCTCACAGGCTAACCAACGGCAGCGGCAGCAAAACCAAAGCAGTGTCATTTGTTACATTCATTTCTACTCGTGTCCTCGTATCATCAGCGTTTAAGATGCCTAACAGTAACCGGTTCATTTGAAAAAATAAGGACGTTAGACAGTAGGTTACCAATGGCTATCGCGTCATTTTGTTCACTACCATAACTATTTTCAGTCTTTAGACTACGCCCCCTTCGCTAGCTAACATTAGCCTGTAGCTAACACCAGTCGGGCTATACGGGGGGGACAAACCTGTTTTGTTTACATGTTGACGTCGTTCGTTACTTACTGATGATCGAGGAAGCTCTTCAAAACTTGCTACCGCCTTGTCAGCTCTCGGCCGCGACCGTGGCGGCCACCGATAGAGGTCGGGCCGTGGACGTTGCTACCAGCTGTGTCTGTCGCTCGGTAGCAAGTTATAGATGAACCATGTCTGCGGACGCCATTTCCCGCCTCGTCGCAAACATAACGTTGGTGGTGCGCAGGAGAATGCGACACACGCGCAGAGAACCAACGTGGCGGAGTCAACAGGAAAATGGCTATGGTGTGTTCGAGCAGCTGGACTCAAGACTCATGACCACACTTTTACCCTGCTGGCATTATGGTGTGACTGCAAGAAGCCCCCGTAGACATCCAGTTATACGGGGTTCTTGTATCCGTTTGTTCATTGTACATTTCTGCAGAACCACACTGGAGCCTACAACCTGACACCATTTACATTACAAATGCATTTCCTACATTACATACAAGCTTACATTTTCCATTAACAAGGCTTCAAATTAAATTCAATTCAGTGTATTTGTTAGATACTTGTCCAAAACCTTCATAAAAAACTGATAAAATAGATTAAAAAATGCATCGTTTTTTTCTTAGTCAAATAAAGGTTTAACATTTCAAAGTGCCAGATTGAAATCGCCCACAAAAAGCGGCAGTGCATGAAAATATTTACAAGTGCGTGCACACACGGCCCACAAACGTATGTCTTTATTTATGGCGAGAGACTGAAACATGTCAACTGTCGCTTTGTTCAATGTAACTAAGTTTTTCAGCTTTAGTGGGGTCTTTTGTTTTCCCCAGTGGCCCTATCCTCTTCTGTACATTTGGTGTTCATGGTTTAACATAAAAACACGAATAGAAAAATAATATAAAATCTCCAAAACTGATGGAAATTCTGTTTGGAAATGAGCAAATGCATTATATTATTTAGATTATTAAATGCAAACTGCTCCAAAACTAAGATGTATAATAATTGCGTATTGGAGAGTGTAAGCCAGAAAAAGACGAGACATGAAAACAACCTACAACCAACTTACGTAAGAAAAATAGCTCTTGATTAATAGGAAGGAATACTTTTTATAGTTTGTTCTTGTTTCAAATTGGTGGATAACATGTTTAAGCAGCTAAAGCTAGTAATTCAAAGTCAATTACCATTTAAAAACTTATTTAATTCCATGGTTTATTGACTATAACTTGTAGTCATAAATACAATTTCTGTGTGCCCAGTCTTGTAGATTGAAGTTTGATTAACTGCAATGTGTTTGCATGTTAAGACAATATAAAGCTCAACTTTCCAAGTATGATCAAGGTTCATTTCATTCCAAGGTGCATCATTTTCCTGTACGGTCCTGGTCCACCCCATAGGCCCCTGACATCACACACACACACAAAAAAAATGGTGATGGCTGTGAGTATTTCAGGATTATTTAATATTAACATGCAACTAACTGTAGACTAACCTGAGAAGCCCATGCCAATAGAGATGAGGCATCATATCTGCTTTCATGTGGTACATTATTCTTCTTTCCTTGGCTTGATTGATAGGGAATGTTTCTAGTGGTTGTCCATTGTAGTCAAACTCTGCCAGAATGACTGTATTGTAACTGGTAACCAATGGACAAGAGGTGTAGCCATCATACTGCAAACAAGAGGACCGATTATGTGTTTGTATAAGCCACGTAGTTGAAACAAGGCTGATGTTACGTAGATGTAACTACGCCCTACCTACCGTCTTATCAGGCTTCTCATTTTTCAGTACCTTCCGGATGGTTCTGTGCAGGACTCCAGACTGTGCAGCTAAAATGTTAACAAGTAATTAGTTCTATTAACAAGCACTTACAGTTCCAAACCACCATAAATGTCCTTAAGCACATAAATTGTGTGGTTTAAACGAATGACTTGCCATTCTTAGTTTCAATATTAAAGTCCTTCATTTTTAGTTGATCGACCATTATTAATAACTTTCAACACTTCAACCGTTTTGCCAGAATCAACACAAACAAATGTGAATATAAATTGTAATATGGAGTACTGATATTTCAAACTGCTAACAGTAGTTTGAAGTCACATCACAGAACACACTTAGAACCAAAACCACCAATGAATCAATGGCATCTTTCCAAACCCTGTTGCTTTTGCAGAGTTGAAATGTGCATACAAATGAATTCCTCATTCTCTTTTCTTTGAGATACCAGAAGAAAATACAGTAAATATGTCCACAATCTTAAAAGACACAAAACTGAATTAAATTGTCAAAAAAAGGGTCATGTGTTGAATGAAACATCAGAACATTAATGCAGTGAATCTCGTACTGTCTTCTAAGTCATTCAGTGGAAAGTGAGGTCGCATTGGTTTATAAAAGTTTCTATCCCAAGAAACTTCTAATGCTGTACATACTTTCCCCACATACCCAATTATCATCTGAACCTGCTTTTATCCTCACTAGGATCACAGGTGATGCTTCTTCCTGCTACTTAAGTTCAAGTGCAAGTTCACCGCAGGGCTGACAGAGATGAACAACCAATTAACCTATCAGTACAAGGTTGTGGATGATTGGACGAAGTCGGAGTACCCAGATGTGGAGAACCTCCGAACTCCACACAGAAAGGTCCCTGGTTGGAATTGAACTCAACACCTTCTTGCTGTGAGATAATAGTACTAACCTCTGCCTTTTTACATTCACAGTAAAACCACATATCATCTCTGTTTTCTGTATGTTTTGTATTTTCAGTTGCTACAATGAAGATCGAAAGAAAGAAATGTTCAAACAAGGTCAGTATTGTCATCATTTAGTCTGAACCATTGACCAAAGAACAGCCAACATAGCAAAGATAGTACCACAAAATAATTAAATACTTTCAGAAGACTCATATTTCGAAATCACTTGCTGAGAACTATTATTGTAAACATAGTAATGTCATTAAAAAATAAATGCAAAACATTTTGAAGTACAAATACTTCATATGGCTCTTTTAAAGGGTCAACCTGCAGGCAGGATTTGTAGAGCCAATTAATTAACTTGCATTTTTATTGAGCAAAACTCCTTAAATGTATTTAATGCATTGCATTCTTATTGTCCACATATTTAATTGAAATCTACAATTAGATCTACCTTTAATATGACTGAAGTGGTTCATTCTCTGGCATCATAAATGGAGAAAAAAATACCTATATGCATTACATTTTCCACTTAAACAGTGCAGGAAGAGTCCAGTCGCTAACAAGAACTCACAACAAATAAGCCTTTCACTTTCTGTTGTAAATGGTTAACAGACACACCTATTCACACTTCTCTCTGTATGGGAGTGAGCTTAATCTTACGAAATCTGTGTATACTCTGGACATACTCAAGGATAACATATTTTTATACTACCCGGTAACTACATTTTACCCAATAGCAATACATGGAAACACGTCTTTTGTGTTACCGTTTAGTGTGTGTGTGTATGTGTGTTTTAATTAATGAATAAAAAATCAGGCAGACATATGTAGGTAGTAGACATTACAATAACTGTCATCATCATAAAGATATGTTCTGCAGGGTGTGGTGTAGTTTGTTATAGGTGCTGATTTGCAACTCAGTGTCTAACAATATAAAACAATTTGTTTTATAATTACTATCCCAGCCTCTGAGACCCTTATCTTATCAACAAGAACAACACTTTCCTTAAAAACCTAATGAGTGTTTTCTGTCCCCTGATGGATCATCATCCCACGACTGGAAAGGCTTTTATGTCCTTTTCTCTAATAAATATTTTAATTAAAAAAATAAAGACATTTGTGCCTAGTTTTGAATGGGTCAGGTTTTAAAGGGTTAAATATGACAAGAATACCCCCAACGGGATATGCCAAAGAGAGGGCATATAAACAGTCTCACAGACACAATTGCGATTGTGAAAAATGCTAAATATTCTAGAACCAAATGGAAGTTAAACTGAGTTAGTGTTAGAAACTGTCAATGGAAATATAGTAGTAGTGTAGTGTAGGACATTGTGAAACGTCTTTCAAATAAGAAAGACCTAGAAAACTTGTAAGCAGCAACACAGTGTTAATGAATAGTACAAAGTAATGACATTAATGACGTACCCACAGCAGCTGCTGTTTTGGCCGTTGGCAGGTTGGTGCAATCGCCAATCCCAAACACATTGGGATACCTTTTGTGTTGAAGGTTGTCCTTATTTACATCTAACCAGCCAGCTTCATCAGCCAGGGGCCCACCTTTAATCACCAAACTGGGCCCCATTGGTGGTGCAACATGAAGCATTTCATACTAATAATAATTAAAAAAAGACAAAGAACACATGAGCAAAAATTTTGGTATGAAAAGTCTGCAAGTGAAAATAGATTAAGGTAAAAAAGATGCAGTGCAAAAAAACAAAACAAACAAACATGTTTAGAAGGGCTCATTATAATCAAACCTTAGGCAGTATTCAGAAGTAAAATGCAACCATTACCTCAAACACTGTGGTTTCCCCTGGTTTGTCCAAGTTCTCAAACACAGCTTCTTGCTTGTCTGCCCGCACCTCAATCAGGTTTTGTCTGAGATTGACTTGTAGGTCACGACGTTTCACAATGTCCCATAATGCATCAGCATACTTCTTGATCCCAAAGAGCACAGGCAGAGATGTGTTGTATATTATATTGGCTTTTGACCTCTTCCCCGTCTTAAAATAAGAACATAGCCTTGTTAAATTTGGAAATTACTCATGTTGTTAAAATGTAGAGTTTGTTATAATCTGAAATTGTGGTACCTTTCTGAAATAGGCATCTGACAGGTACATGATCTTCTGTGGAGCTCCCGCACATTTCACAGGAGTGTTTGGGAAACTGAAAACAGCATTCCCTTCTTTGAAGTCCTGCAACGCCTGCCATGTTTTCCCCACAGTTTCGACTGAGTAATTGGATCCAATCTTTGGATGCCCAAACCCTTCTGGCAACCCTTTAATCTGCATATTGTTAAAGCACCAGCTTCATGATACAAAACTGTATTTAAATGTTTTAATTCACTTCGTACAAAAAGTGATGTAGTGAGAAAACATTACTGTACTGTACCTTCTCAAAATGCAGTTGCAAACCGAGGGCTACAATCAAATACTCATAGGTAATCTGCAATGAGAAAGAGTTTTAGTTTCGTAAAATTGATAATTGTGATGTCTACATAGACATTTGAATATTTGTCTTCGTAATCCAACATACTTCAGTCCCATCATCTGTTTGGACAGTATTTGTATCAGGGTTTATTTCCTGAACTTTGGCTTTCACCCACTTCACTCCAGATGGCATTACGCTTGCAGTGGAACGACCTGATGAGGCAACAGTTTTTGCCCCAGCACCAACTAACGTCCATATTGGCTGGTAGTAGTGCATCTGAAGAGGAAATAAAAAATGAAAGGGGTTCCATGTACTATTACAAATTCTCAACAGCAGCAGGAAGTCACGTAGCAGAACACATTTAGATTTAAAACCACAAATAAGGCACTGTATCCAGACTGCATTACTCTCTAAATAAAGTACAAAAGTAATTGTTTATACACGTTGTATTGTGATATCTTGAAGTTTTGTTTCTCAAAATATACATAGGATTGTGCAAAAGTCTTAAGACATCTCGAAGTTTCTCGTTTTTGCAAGGGTGAATTGAGCACATACATTCATTTCTCATTTCCATAAGATGGAACAAGAAATGTGAGCAGTATGTGAACCTTAAAAGATACACAAAAACTGAACTAAATAGGTCTTGAAAGTTAAAGCACTATTTAGTGTAATGTTTAACCTCATGAGAAGAAGCAAACCAAATAATTAGAAACATCTGGCATGAGTTACATTAATCCTGGTATAAAACATTAGAAAATTAATGGTAGAAATCTCATATCATCTGAACAAAAGAATTAAAGACATGTTAAGTGCAAAGGGACGTTACGAAATACTATCACTTTGGTTTATAGAAGCTGTTTTTTCCCTGAAATGTTGACATATGTCGCATATATACAGACTGCATCTCAATAATGCTGAAAATGAGGAATGCACGCATGGTCATTAGAACAAACCTAATGCTGGCTTAAGACTTTTTATAGCACTGTATAATACAAATAACACCACACTTTTATGTGCTGTGTCAGCTGACAAGTTTACATTGTATATGTTAGTTATGGGTTGTTGTTTTTTTTAGACAAAACAGCCACAGTAAAAATCACAAATCATGTCTGTTTTCTGGATGGTTTGTGTTGTCAATAGCTGCACTAAAGATCTGTGAACACAGCTTTACATGTCCTGGAAATACTGTTCAATTCATGCATGCATGGTTGAAGATGAAACCACATTTTACACGTAGCAGTGATTGTTCTGCTTTTAGTGAAAGTGATTCAAAAGAGCATTCTTATTATAAAACAGTGCATCAGTGCCTCACTGGGCTCCACGATGGCCACATGCTCTGCTCCCACCATCCTCTTCATTCGTGCGCCCATTGCAATTCCCCCACTTCCTCCTCCGAGCACCAGCATTTTGTAATGCAGTTTGGCAGAGGTTCGGCTGCTGGTGTGAAGACGAGAGATGGCAATACCCATGGAGGGGCACTGTTTCAACCGATGCAGGGCAACCATTCTGTGTCTGGATAGTGATGTCAAATCTACAAAACCACAGGTTTAAGATCACAACTCTGTCACCAAAGTGTACTTCCTATTTGCTTAGTTGTGAAATGAATATATTAATACTTCTTTACTGTTATTTATCAAGTCAGAAGTGCAGAAATTTGAGTCTAATATACTGTACATGGTAGACCTTGTAGATTCTGAATAGGATTTAAAGAACCATAGGGACAAGCCACCAATTACCTTGACCCCAAAAGGGAAGAGAAGTATTGTTTTTGGTTTGTTTCTTTTGATTGTCAGCCGCTTTACACAAAGACTACTGAATTACTAATATAAATTAAAATAAAATATATTTTGGTCAATGTAAGTCAATTTTACAGTCACCAAAAAAGTGTCTCAGCAATGATCAAGATAAGGCAAATCAGGTAAAGGTTTGTTATGCCTGGTACCACTTGTTATAAAATGTAAAGGAAAAATTATACTCAAATACAAACCTACAAATATAAACCAACAGACTGGCACTACTTGTTTAAGAAGTGCTGCCAGGCATAACAACCTCACCCCCTCACAAATTGTTTACCCCATTTGTCTTATCTCTTATTATTGCAAAAACACATTGTTGTTAACTGTCCTACATTCTATGTCTCTTCATGTAATTTTATCTTGTGCCTGACTGTGGTGCAGCCTGTTACTGTACTATTCTTTGCTGTTGTAAAAAAATGACTTTTCTGTAAGGGATGAATAAAGTATCTATCTAACAACATTTAATGGGATTTATCGTGGACAACATCGCAGCATTCTTAATATTTTCGTAGAGATTGGTCAAGTACTTTTTTTGTGTTAAGCTGCTTACAAACAGGCAAACAGACCAACCAACAATACCCCTCTCCCCTTGGGGTGTATTTGTGGTGGTGGGGTATAATAATATTTTTGGCTGAATATTACTTGCACTTGGGTCTAATTTCAAATCTTATTTAAACCCACAGCATACAGCAGGTTACTTTGACATGTTTACGTCCTATACAGTGGGTGAAACTCAGTTGAACCACAACTGCTGCATGCTGCGTAATAAACGAACCGAGCCACTATGTTAGGTGAAGACGACGAAAATTACACACATTAAATATACTTACCCAGGTAAACGTGCCTGAGCGTCGATATAACCTCCACAAACTGAGTATAACTGTGTTTCCTGGATAAGTGAGGTAATACCAGGACAAACGGAACAGAACAAGACAGTGCTAGTAATAAAGTCTACAGCATTCGCCCCGCCCATTTTTCATCGCCTGACCAATTACAAGTGACGCTGGCATCGACTTCAGCATTTTACCCCCGAGACCTCTCGGCAACCTTCCTGTAAAGTGCATATGTTTACAACATCAAATTGCATCAGCAGCTCACAGTTGTCGAAGTTTTGACTTTAAAATTTCAACTTTAATCTCGAAATTTCGACTTTAATCACGAAATGTAAAGAATAAAGTTGAAATCATATGTGGACTTTAATGTCGTAATTTCGGAGAGAGATCAACCGTACCGTGGCTGCAGGTCCGTGTACATGTTTATAGTTCAATATTTCTAGACTTAAATCGAGGTTCTTCTACGTTTTCTTTGAACCAGACTCAATCAACCGCATCATATAAAGATGCCAGGGTCAAATTAATGAGTTTATAGTTGTCGTCGGTGAAATACTGTAGGTCCAGGCTGTACATTTTTGGAATACACATTTACTGTCCGTTAAATAGAGATCGCATTACAATTTACTTTGCTTAAAGCCTGAGTAGTGATGTTAAAACTCACAACTCATCATGACCTAATACTCCGTCGTAACAATCACTATAATTTGTCAGACTATGTGAATTATACTGTGCTGGAAAAGATAACAGAGTTTCCATGTTTACTGCAGAACCTTCAAACCTCTCAATGGGTCATATGAAGTTATGTTGAAAAGCTGAGAAACTGCATTCTATCTGAATATATGTATTGTTAGTCTTATTTAAGATAAAGTTATTAAACATTTTAGATCAATAGATGCTTTTATGCATTTTGCAGCTGTTAAGGTTTTTGAAGGTTAACTGAAAAATATCTACACATCATATATTACGCCCTTTCAGTAACATAATGACATTTATTTCAAGAACAAACTGTAGATATTATTCCTCTCATTAATCTTGCCCAACATTGGTTGGGTGAGATTATTGTAATCGCCTTGTGTGTGTATGTGTGTGTGTGTGTCTATATCTATCTGTATGTATGTCTGCAGAGACATATCATGCCATAACTCAATGAATACTTGAGATATCGCCATAGAATTACATGGACCTAATGTGCATCAGATGCAATGATTAATTTGAGTAAAGGTCAAAGGTCAAGGTCACAATTAACTAAAATGTCTAAATCATATTATGGGTTGTAACTCAAGAACGAAGGGTCACAAAACTTTCAGATTGGTACCAAACAATGCAGAATGACGACTTCTACACATTCTCATAAATGGTGTTATCACCTACAACCAATAGTTTTTGAGATCTCTGGAGGTCAAAGGTGACATGTTGCAAAATTAACTTCTGTAACACTGTTTGTGTGTGTCAAACATAGACATATCTCACTATAACTTAATTAATACTGGATATCATAATATTACATGCGCTGATGCATATATACATTTCACAAAACTATCAATATTTCAAAAGGTCAAAGGTCAAGGTCACATTTAGCAGAAAGGTCAAAATCACATTATTGATTCTAATTGAAGAACAGGCAAGATTAGGCATACTCTGAATACTTGTTCATTATTGTAATCAAACAGGTTTTACTGCTGTTGATATCTATATTACTGTGTACTGTGTAGGCCTTTAACTCTAAACATTGTGGTGCTTTTCCCATATATTTGTTGCTATGTGTGCTATTAGAGGAGCATTAATGCCATTAAACCTTGGTAATGGTTTAATCCTTTTGTAATGATTATCAGGTGGTTTTTAGTCTTCGTACTTGTTCATTTACAACACAATAGAAAACCTTTGGCATAAGCTGTTATCACAATTTAGCAGTTTTTATTCACTGTCAAATTTGATCAGTATTTGGACTGAAGATATCTGAAATTCTGAATGTTTGGGTATCACAACAAAAACGAAAACCAAGACACTCTGAGTTACAGGTGCAATTAATTTAACAATTGAAAAGGATCACATTACCCACATTTCCCAGTGGAGACCGAGCAGCGATACTCTTTTCAACCTCTGAAATCATTACCTGGAATGAATATGGGTGGAGTAGGGATCTTCATATCAGTTTTATTGCGGGATAACTAGAAATGACAGTATTGCTCCACAAAAGACTCCATAAGAAATCATTAACTGAGACCTTGGAATCAGTTTTTAGTTCCAAAATCTAAAACAGTAATGTAAGAAAAATAATTTGATGTAGGACCTGCAGATGTGTGAAGTGATATAATTAGTACTTTATTGGTTGTATGTACAAAAATAAATTTCACTGTACATTGTATATGTATAAGTGTACATGTGGCAAATGAAACCAATCTTATTTGCGAATAAGTAAATGTCATACTGCTTCAAAAACTACTGTACGACTTTATATTATTTTGTGAGACTTCAACAAAAGCGAATTTTTCATCATAAACAACAATTCCTTGACAAAGAGTAAAGATGGTGGCTCTTTATTGTTATGTTTCACAGTCAAAACATGTACAAAAGTTACTGATGTTATTGGAAACAGATCTTACAGTAGACAAAATGTCACCTTCTTGTTTGTCTGAGATGTACAAGTTTGTACTTGTGAATGATGAGTGTGTCTTTATCATTCCTCACTATGACTCAGCTCATATCCAGACTCGAAGGCAGCTAATGTTACAATGCTTTAATGACCTTTGTCCTTTTCTCTGTCTTAGTTAGACAACCAAGGTGGTGACCAGTAAGATCCAGGTCTAGTAGATTTTTATTGATAACATGTGTTTCAGTCCAGTCTGGGGTTAAACATGAATAATAATAAATTATGCAAAATCAGTCTCCTGTCAGCTGAGAATACTGAATTTATCTCAGTGAAATAATATATCAGGTGAATATATTATTGTTATAAAACTGTCCCACCCCCCAATAAGGACATATTTATTTGTAATTGTATATATAATGATGATGGATTGGATTTATGTAGTGCTTTTTTTGTCCAATCAAAGTGTTTTACATTAGTGACTGCTCTCATATGTTCCCTCTGGTGGTGGTTAACTACATTTGTAGTCACAGTTGCTCTGGGACAGACTGACAGAAGCTTGGCAGTCCCTCTGACCACCACCGAACATTCATACACCAGTGTGAGTGACACTGGATGCAAGTAGAGTGAAGTGTCTTGCCCAAGGACACAACAGACTGACTAGGACAGAGCGGGATTCAAACTACCAACCCTTCGGTTACTGAATGACCCACTCTACCAACTGAGCCATGGCCACCCTAAAAATCTAAACAATGTTAGCATTGTTGCTATCAAACAGATGTTAAATTAAGTGGAGATCAGGGCTTCATTTGAGATGGAATACGCTGGAACAAGATCTAGAACTTCCAACATAGGATGTGGCACCTATTCAATTGGATTTGGCACCTCTGTGACCATGTGACAGTGAAAACAAGCAAGTAATAATAAATAAATAAAAGTTTGTTTGGAGTTCAGTTTTATCTGTCTTGTTGGTCTTTTCTCTCATGTGACATCCAGGCTGGGGGAAGTAGGGGTGTGCAGGGTTCTGCAGAACCCCTCTCTGAATCACAGGACAAAACATTCCAAATCCATAAATTACATAATTGCATTAAGTCATTGAGTTACAGCTGGACATAAAGTAAAAAAGATGGTGAAAACTTTCATCAGGGTTACTTGGATTGAAAAACACATTTGGAGCATTAGCTTAAGGTTTGTGCACCTGCTGCAACACAAAAGTCAGAGGGCTGGATCTGTTCAAGGTTTGCATATGTTAAAATGTGCAAACTTATTGCACACACACACAAAAAGTACAAACTGATTTACTAACAGTACCCTCTAAGGGTTATGTTTTCAATGGTACAAAATAACGTCTGCATCCAGTTACTTTGGCCACAATATGGGGCATCTACATGCATTGTGCATGTTCTGGGCAGAGAAAATGTAAATATATTGATTCAGCACATGCAAAGTGGTTTATCAAAGGCACATTTGGCAGATCCCCGAGCAATTTAGCATATGCAAAACCAGGGAACTCTCTCTCTCTCTCTCTCTCTCTCTCTCTCTCTCTCTCTCTCTCTCTCTCTCTCTCCTCGGACCCCCATTAAAAAGAGACTCCAATGTCTGGGCTACAGCCCCGGATCTTTACTCAAGCTACAGACGCCCCTGCGCAAAACCATCATTTAAATAGAGCAATCTCCAAGGCTTTGCACCTTTTGACATTTACACAAGCAATCTGAGTAAATGAGCAGCAAACTGTAGTTCTACCTTTTGTGCAAATTACATGCAAACTGGGATCTTAATAGATCTGGTCCAGATTTTGATTTGTGAAAAACGGTAAAGGTGGAAGTGGTGAAAATAAATGACAGTAGGCAAGTAGTATATGAAGAGCATCTTTTTTGACCTAATGAAAAAAAGAAAAGAAAACAGCCCTTTCAGCACCATGGATAGCACTGGTCACACTTCTGTCACCTGTTAGTGTCTAATTACCTGCGCCAAGGAGGTTATGTTTTTGCCTGTTTATCTGTTTGTCTGTGTTCATGATAACTCCAAAACTTATGGACAGATATGGATGAAATTTTCAAGATATGTTGGAAATGTGAACAGGAAGAACTGATTTAATTTTGGGGGTGATCAGGGTGGTGGTGGGGGGGGGGGGGGGTCTACCTTGGCGGAGGTCTGCGCTCTCAGAGTGCTTTTCTAGTTTGAAATGTGTTTTCATCATAAATACAAAACAAAAAAAAATGGTGATTTTATTGTCAATCTGTGAAGGAGTTTGTAGTATGTAGTGCTTTTTTTGTCCAATCAAAGTGTTTTACATTAGTGACTGCTCTCATATGTTCCCTCTGGTGGTGGTTAACTACATTTGTAGTCACAGTTGCTCTGGGACAGACTGACAGAAGCTTGGCAGTCCCTCTGACCACCACCGAACATTCATACACCAGTGTGAGTGACACTGGATGCAAGTAGAGTGAAGTGTCTTGCCCAAGGACACAACAGACTGACTAGGACAGAGCGGGATTCAAACTACCAACCCTTCGGTTACTGAATGACCCACTCTACCAACTGAGCCATGGCCACCCTAAAAATCTAAACAATGTTAGCATTGTTGCTGTCAAACAGATGTTACATTAAGTGGAGATCAGGGCTTCATTTGAGATGGAATACGCTGGAACAAGATCTAGAACTTCCAACATAGGATGTGGCACCTATTCAATTGGATTTGAATCAATCAATCAATTGGAATGAATAAGGAGAGACTATTAATTACCCAAAATGTGTGATACCATCCAAAGCCAGTGCGTAGTGCCTTGTTTGTAACCCCCCCCCCCCACACACCAACAAAAAAACTTGAGAAAAACTTACTATATCAGTATAATCACTCATTAACTGAACATGAATCATGCATCTCATTCTACTGTCATTGATCCAACTCCATGGGTTTCACTAGTGAATCAATATTGTAGAAGATGACAGCATTTCCATATTCACTACACAGCCTCTGAAAGTCCAAATGACTTTCAGAGGCAAATATCTGATGACCATGAAAATATGACAAACTGCATTTTAGACCAATTATTTACATGTATTAAAAGGATTAGTGGCCCTAAAGTTATTATAACTTTTATAGTATGAGTAAATGAACATTTTAGTTTTAGAACCTCTTTAGTTCTGAGTACAAGGTTATAAACACATTATAGTGATGACACTTTTATTTACTTTATTTTGTAGATAAAAGTGTGTAACTCAATGAGGTCAATGCTATTTTAAACGACAGAGATAGTATTATCAGTCAACAGGCCAATAAAATGATTAGTAATTTACTGATATGGAAATTGATTTCACACTAGTAACAGTTTTCTGAGAAACCGGTGCACTCCTACAAGTACATGACATAGATTGAGATTCCTTATTGTTGTCAATAGTCTACAGAGCTCCTCACCAAAGAGTGTAAATGATCCTTCAACAATTTCAACAATTTGATGATCATGTAAATTATGAAAATGATGATCAAAAGTGAATCATGTGTATGACTTGATTCATGATTAATGTGACATATTTTTGGGTTCCTTGGTCCTGATTCCAGCCGCTGTTATTTGGTTCACAACACTGAAACAGGAGCAATCACTCCACAGCCAGTTGGAAAAACACTTCTATGGACAAAAACAATTAGATCAGCTTAAAGACATGAATGCATTTCTGCAGTGCCCAGAGTTTGCACAAGAACACCAGCAGGAGGCAGTGAAACTGCACAGAAAAAAGAACACGTTCCTTGTTGTTGCTATTGGTTTTTACACTACACTACAAACATTATTTACAACATTTATGTTAAAAAAAGAAATTCTAACAAAAATACTGTATATATATATATATATATATATATATATATATATATATATATATATATATATATATATATAACTTTTTTCTCCATTTACTGTCTAGTTGTTAAAAGTCAAAGTCACAGTATGTCACTAGAAATGTCAAGAGGAGATATACTAACTATACTAACGCTATCAAGACAGAAATTCGCCTGCTTGTCTAGAGTTGTCCAGTGAATGATATGTTTTTGATTAACAATTATTATAAGAGGGACTCTAAAGATGGTTTCCGTGTGGCTGTTCATAGTGAAACTGCAACTTGAACCATTTCAGTAGAATTAATCCAGGAAGCCACAAATAACAACAAAACACACAAACACTCCACATGCCCAGAGAAGCAGTTTCATGTAGTGTTTTTCCCATTACTGCAGCAGGACACCATGAACATTTTTTTTTATGCCTCTGAAAAGCAAATGTGACTTGATTTCTTTAACTATACACAATTCCCCCATTGCCCTCATTTTAAAACCAAAGAAAACCAGTGAATCTTATTGTTTTACTTACCGATGTGAGTTTTTCTCCTTCAGATTCCCATTTTCTCCCGGGACATCCCGAGGGTTTCCCTGAAATTCATATGCAGAATCTTCATTTAGCCAAGACATTGAAAAGCATTGAGTGTTTCAAAGAGAAAAAAACCATATAGGAAGTCACTCAGAGTGTGCACTGAAGGTACCATGGTGAATAAACTCTTCCTCTGTGAAATGATCCATTAGTTTCATGTTGTTTTGTGAAACCCCTAACACTTTAAAATACAAACTGAGTTTTTTTATAATAAAAAAAAAAGTTAATTGGAATTAAATAGAGATACAACAAAGGGGCCATAATCTGCAAAAGTAGGTACAGCAGCATAAAAAGATATAAATCATTTATTTATTTAATTTTCTTTATAGATGTTTTATGGAGAATTTTTTTTTTGGGGGGGGGGGCATGGTTTTGTGGATGATGACAAGATTTTTTACTACCATCCAGATTCATAAAACATACATGTACATTTTATTATTATTATTGTTATGTTACCACTTTCATACTGTTGTGTACTCCTATGTCCACATTTGTTTTTGTATGGCATTTTATCTTCTTTCTATTTGTTTAATTCCCTTATTTCTGATCTAATACATCATCTAAAACTAGACAGGATATGTGGAAATCCTTTAAGATAAAGACATAAATCATGCTTTTTACCTAGGAACTTATAGTCTTCTTATTGTATCTGATAAAGAAAAGAGCATCATCACTGCTTCTCTGCAGCGCACACACATACACAAGTACGCACACACGCTCAGACCCACTCCTCCGTGGGTAAGGTTTCAGATCAACCCTAGTTCCCGTCTGTCGGTGAGTTCCCATCTCTTCACTTTTGAATTTTTCCACCTCTGTTCAGTGTCTCTGCAGTTTCTTTTTATCGTGGTTGCACCATTTTCACAGCCTGTATCTGCTCCTCCATCTGCAGTGGAGCTTCTTCTTTTTCTTCTCACTGCAGATTTTTCTTTTTTTTCTGAGTTAAATGGCTCGGTCCGTGTCTGTTGCTGGTTTTTATTCAGGAGGCAGATAGCCTTTGCTGTGGAGACATCTGCGGAATATGGAGCTTGAAAGTAGATGATCGCCTCTGATGACAGGATACATGGAGATAACACAAGCCTGTAACAAACTTGTGCAAGGTAAGGAAGACGTTGACTTTAACAGACTCTTATTCTAACAGCCCTGTGTGCATCTTGTTCTAAGGTTACAGCCTTGTGGTGCACACCTGAGAATTGTACTAAGGAGACCAATCACAGGGGATTTACCTGCTGTTGCTCACTTCTTCACATTACATTGGTTGTCTGAACAGAAACAAGACACCAGTCTGCTGTGTTTGTTGCCTCAGATGTAACACCATGGTACCTTCAGTGCACACTCTGAGTGACTTCCTACATTGTTTTTTTCTCTTTGAAACACTCAATGCTTTTCAATGTCTTGGCTAAATGAAGATTCTGCATATGAATTTCAGGGAAACCCTCGGGATTTCTCAGGGGAAGATGGCAATCTGGAGGAGAAAAACTCACATCGGTAAGTAAAACACTAAGATTTACTGGTTTTCTTTGGTTTTAAAATGAGGGCAATGGGGGAATTGTGTATAGTTAAAGAAATCAAGTCACATTTGCTTTTCAGAGGCATCCAGAAAAAGCTGTTCATGGTGTCCTGCTGCAGTACTGGCAAATACACTAAATGAAACTGTATAGCTTCTCTGGGCATGTGGAGTGTTTGTGTGTTTTGTTGGTATTTGTGGCTTCCTGGATTCCACTGCATAAAGGCTATTCTACTGAAATGGTTCAAGTTGCAGTTTTACTATGAAAAACACATTTAAAAAACTTTTAGATATTCAGACTTTATATGTGCACAAATATCATATTATGGTCTAATTAAAAACAATATATTTATTGAGATAATGCAAAATTAAATGTATTAAAAACAATCCTTTACATGTTACTTTCTATTGGAAGGTGGCTGTCCAAACCTCTAACCTCTACATTTCAACTTCTAAAAATCAGTGGTGTGCACAGACATTTAAAAAAAAAAAAAAAAAAAAGCATTGCACGCACATGTTGAATGTAATTTGACTTTTATTTGTAATATTCTGTAAACGTCAGTTTTCAACCTGTTTTCAATGGTTAAAAAATGTGATAAAGTCTATATCCTATATTATCTATATATAGTCCGAAATATATAATTTTGTCAATTAATCAGATACATTCTTTTATATGTGTAATATGTCTCTGCTCTTAAGAGTTTTCTAACTGTGCTGAATATGTAATACCAAGAATAAATATTATGTCTATACTTATATTCTAATTCTATATGAATATTCGATAATTCTATATTGCTTCATTCTATTTGTCAGTTTTCTGACTGAACTGCCAAGTATTGTTTGTCATTCCAGATAAATAGAAATAGAAAATGTGACCAGCAGTTGTCTTTTATAATGAATTACCATAATCTATTGCTCCTGTGCTCATTATATTTACAACAAATGCATGTTGAGTTCATATAAAAAACAAGTTTCCGATCAATTCAGTTTATTTTCCTGCTGTCTGTCATCACTATTTTGAGAAGAAAGATGCACGACATGGCTGTTAAATGATGACATAATACAAGACTAAAAAGAACTGTGATCTTGTTTATTTCCAGAAGTCTTCATGAATCATTTCACTGTAACAAAACACCAGCCTATTTCATAAACTGTATGGATTTTCAGGTTCACTACATTTGCTGAAGATGCCATGAGGCAGCACTGCCATACACGTTGCTTTTAATGAAATGTTTAAACAGACCAAAGCCATTTTTAATAATTAATTTTAACAGTAATTGATAGGAGGATGTGTGAGGTCTATTGTGTTGCAGCTCAGTATGTGTTGGTGTGTGTGCTGCTGGTCTCTCAGGTGATTTCTGCATAATTCAACAAGGATTTAACCTCATTTGAAGCAACATGTCTAGCTGTGAGTTGCTTCGGGCAGCTCTATTTGTAGGAAATCTGAGTGCTTTGATCAATAGTTTTATCTTCTCACAGGTGACTGGTGTTTATTTTGTTGCTTTGTGTGTCCATGTAGCCTATATAAAGAAAGTGTTGAAAAAAACACCACTGTGCAAGTAAATAGACTTCAGTCCATCACCTTGGTGTATGAGAAGTGACATGAATGCCAAAGTTGGGACTGCAAATTAAGTTTGCGACAACTGTACACAATTTTATTCAACATTTTTATGAACATGCTAATGATGCATATCCACAGAAAGGTCACAAACTCAGTTAAAAGCTCACATTCTTATCACCACTAAACACAGTTAAAACAACAATCCATTAAATCAGTTTTTGCCGCAAACACGGAAACCTGATAAACATGTTTAAACTATCAGCTGATCGCCCCAAAACAAAGCTAACACATGTTAGCTGCACAGCAGAGACCCCCACAGCATCTGACAGAAACATTTTTTATTACTTTTCAACCAACATTCGCTGAACCAACAACAAAATTAGAGAAAACAACTCGCTTTCAAAAAAACATGCAGAAATATTGTCTTTACCCTTAGACAAAGTTATATTTAGTGTAAAAAACTGCTGTGAACAAAGAATTTAGACTTCCTGACCAGCATTGGGTCCAATAACAAACTGAAGGAGGGCTCTGAGGGTCAAGATTTGACCTGTGATTGGGTGAAGCAAACTGTCGTCAGGGTGAGTCACACATATTTGGTCACTTGTGATTCATTGACGGAGTGATTGACAAGTATTTAGTGACCAAAGATTGATTATATTGTGTCAGATGATTGAAATAAGATATCAATCACTGAAATCGGCCAATGTAAGACAGAGCTATCGCCTCTGTGTAAATGAAACGGCTGGCTGCATTACTGAAGGCACAATGTACACAAGTATGATTAATTTTTATTAAAAAAAATTCAAAACAAGCTTTTATTTTTGTTTTTTTAAGACCTGTAATGACATGTTAATCAAATTAAATGAGTTTTATAACTTGGTACCTAAGAAATCTCAAATGGCACAGATGATGCCAAACTGGAGAACGCCCAGGCATCTCTTTACAAAAACCTCAGCACCATGATTTTTTTACACAAGTATTGTCCAATGTTATAATATGATTTTCTAGAGTTTGAAAACTCCCATTGCATATATTTAGAGGTGATATTTACTATAAAATGCTGTTTTTTTCTGGGCGATGGCAACATTTCTTCATTTATTTTGTGTTCCATCTGCATTTACTCTGACACAGTGTCATATTCTGTGATACTTACAATTCTGATGGCATCTCACAAGTCTTATCTTTATTTTGTTATCAAGATAATTCACATAGATATACTCTAGTTTGGCCATGTCTTTTACCAACAAACAGCTCCAAAACAGGTTAAAGACTTTTCTGCAACTATAATGTATACAATCAAACCTAAGAGCCACTTTAAGGGCTTTTTATGTGCACAGATATGATCACTGACACCATGCTGCTATGACATGATCAGTAAGAATGTGTGAAATGATAAGAAGGAAGCAGCAGAGGACGGTAAAGCTATGATAGTAAACAGATTTCAGTTTGTGATAAAATACTCTCATCACATTTAATGTTAGTGTTGTTATATCTTAATCTAATTTTAATGGAATGTATTAAAAGTTCAGCAAAGTTGATAGTAGGTGTTATGTTCGTCACTTTGCTCTGATGATATTCTTGTGTGTCTGAATGTAGAGAAGGAACGCCATGTAAAAGCCAATGCACAGGAGTACAACGACAAGTTCTCATATGCTGTAAGTTCAACTTATAGGTTTGGTGTATGACATTTACTGACGCAATAGTGACGTTTCCAACTGTAATGGTCTGAATCTATCACACCATTTATAGCTAAGGGGGAGGCACATAAACACAGAAATCACTCATTACAGGCAGTGTTTGTTATGAGCTGTTTCACTAAGGGGATGTTAACTTAACTAGAAATGGTAATATTTCCAGATATAAAACAAGGGCAACAAAGTAGAAGACGTTATAGATGAACGCTTAAACAAAACATAAGATTCTATCTATCTATCTATCTATCTATCTATCTATCTATCTATCTATCTATCTATCTATCTATCTATCTATCTATCTATCTATCTATCTATCTATCTATCTATCTATCTATCTATCTATCTATCTGTCTGTCTGTCTGTCTGTCTGTCTGTCTGTCTGTCTGTCTGTCTGTCTGTCTGTCTGTCTATCTATCTATCTATCTATCTATCTATCTATCTATCTATCTATCTATCTATCTGTCTGTCTGTCTGTCTGTCTGTCTGTCTGTCTGTCTGTCTGTCTGTCTGTCTGTCTGTCTGTCTGTCTATCTATCTATCTATCTATCTATCTATCTATCTATCTATCTATCTATCTATCTATCTATCTATCTATCTATCTATCTATCTATCTATCTATCTATCTATCTATCTACCTGAAAACACAATTGCCTATTAAAAGTAAATATAAAATCTAATGGCATCAAGAATGAAGAACTGCTCTATTATACAGCACGGAGACAGAGAGAAGTGCAAACAGTAACCTGTGAAATACAAGCTGTTTTTCATTATATACAATAATATGATGGATTTATTTTTCAGGACAATCACATCAAAACCTCAAAATACAACATCTTCACGTTCCTGCCCATCAATCTGTTTGAGCAATTCCAGAGGGTCGCCAATGCTTACTTTTTAGTTCTGTTGATCCTGCAGGTAGGATTAAATTGGCTTTATATATATATATATATATATATATATATATATATATATATATATATATATATATATATATATATATATATATATGAATCATATATCATGATTTTTTTTTTACAAAGATTATTTCTTCAATTCAATCTTATTTCGAGCACACAAAATCATCAAGATCAACAACATTGTCAACTTTTTTTTTTTTTGCACTCGAAAAGGAGTGGGAATAAGTACAATTTATAAACTCCCACCCCTCTTTTACAAACCAATAATCCAATAGATTCTGCTTCCTTGAGTAACATGTCACCTTCTTATTCAGGTAATTCCAGCAATATCCTCATTATCCTGGTTCACAACCATTGTGCCTTTGGTGTTGGTTTTGGTGATCACTGCAGTTAAAGACGCCACAGACGACTATGTGGGTTCAAGTATATCATCTTTCAAAGCTGCTTTTGCGTGTTCTTATTTTACAGTTTGCATAAATAATGTATCTTTATGCTAATATTTCAGTTTCGTCATAAAAGTGACCAACAAGTCAACAACCGTCAGTCTCAGGTTCTCATCAGTGGAAGGTAATGCATGCTGCTTTTAAGATAAATAACACACAAACATATTATCACAGCCAATTCTATAGTGTTGAATCAACTCTGACATTTTATTCTGTCTCAATCGTTGTAGTCATAATTGAACACTTTCCAGCATTGATAATACAACTCAAATACCTCTAGCCAAAGTTAATAATTAACTTTCCAGAACACCAAATAGTTAGGTACTTTAAGTAGCTGTTACACTAGTGTAGAATTGAATTTCAAATCCACACAACTGTTAATTTAACTACAGTTAGAGTTGTTAATGGTACTGAATGAATGGTTTGGTTCAGTAAAGTAAGATGGCGTTCACACTATAATGTATATGATCTGCGCAGCCAAACATCCTTAACACACAACATTTATGTAAATTGGGGCATATCTTACAATGGTTGGTGTATTTATCAAGTTTCTGTTTGTTATTTTCAAGCTTGCAGAATGAGAAATGGATGAACGTTCGAGTTGGGGATATCATCAAACTTGAAAATAATCAGTTTGTCGCTGTGAGTATTATGTGTAATGATGTGGAAAATCCAGAAGCTACACAAATATCTGTTTAATAGAAAGACAATCCTTCTTAGAGGAAATGAAACAGTAAAAGAGCTCTTTATGGAGAGTCTGAAGTAGCCAAACTCTTGCAAGTTCAGCACTGAAGGCATTGATTTATTGCTTTTTCTCACCACTGAGTGTGTCGTATTGGTTTTACACCCAGGCCGACATCCTTCTTCTGTGCAGTAGTGAACCCTATGGACTGTGCTATATTGAGACTGCAGAGCTCGATGGGTAAAGTACTGCACTGGTTACATCAAGTACAGCTGAGGACATTACACATGTTATGAAACAGGCTGAATTTTATAGTGGTTGTAGAAAATATGTGTATGTGATATTTCCACCTCTCCTGCAGAGAAACAAACCTCAAAGTTCGTCAGGCTTTGACCATCACCTCAGATTTAGGAGATGTTTCAAAGCTAAATGACTTCAATGGTGAGTTTATGCTTAGAGTTGTTCACGTTGTATGGTTGTTAACTGTTGTGACTGTTGTGTAATCCCATGAATGTGTTCCTCAGGCGAAGTCATTTGTGAACCACCAAACAACAAGCTAGATAAATTTACAGGTACTTTACTCTGGAGGGACAACAAATACGCCCTAGATAATGAGAAAATGTTGCTGCGAGGTTGTGTCGTCCGTAACACAGAGTGGTGCTTTGGGATGGTCATCTTTGCAGGTACAATCACTGGCCTTGAGCGTTTATTTTCCTTCAATTTCTCACACCACCTCATTTATAACCTACTTGTTGTCAGTATTCCAATAACACTCACAGCTGTTTCTCCTCACCCCAACAGGGTTACAAACGAAACTGATGCAGAACTGCGGCAGGACCATCTTCAAAAGAACGAGTATTGATAAACTGATGAACACTTTAGTTTTGTGGGTGTGTATTATGTCTCCATTTGTTACAGTGAACATTATGATTATAACAAAGGCATTTCTGGGCCCCCAAAATCATCTACTGATTATCTACTATACTATCATTCCATTAGTACACTGAACTAATTAGTCAGCTTCTCAGCAGTATCAGTTATGACCCATTTGGATGTACAGAAGCCTTGTATGGAATATGCAAACATAAACATATTCTGCAACATTAATTCACTGATCGACAAATGACAGTGATTGTCGACACTTGTTTCGACATATAGTTTGTGATTTTTTTTTTTTAAATATAAAGTTAATTTTCTATCAGTTTTAATTAATCTGTCATGAAATTTGTTTAATTTAATGTTTTATTAACATCTACATGATTAATAATTACCTGATTAGTAACTTGCAAAACATTACTCAAGTCTTTAAGGGCTAAAGTCAGCAATATTTTTGGACACAAAATCCAAAGCACGTAAAGCAGATTGTAATTCCAGTGGAAATAAATCTACTTCTCCTTCTCTTTGCTCCATTCTTAAGCTTTAAAACATTTAACCTGTGGCAGAAGATTTTGGCAAATGATAATAATACAGATAATTCACCATTGAAATAAGATATGAAGATATAGAAGCAACATGGAGTGTCCCTATCTATCCTGTTTGGCCTCAGTTTCCCATTTTACAATGACAAAATATTACATTGTCCAACTTTGTATTCAGCTTAAAATAATGAGCAGAGGTGCAGAACAATCCACTTCATTTTCTTGTTTAGTGAATCAACATACGTTTATCTTTGAGGTGTAGGTTTGTGCAATAGATAATTTAAAGGTCTTGCTTTACTGTTTTCATTTTTCTTTAATGTCTAAACTCTCATCTGTCAGATGGGAAACTAAAAAAAAGTGAGTGTCAATTTAACTCTTACAACCTATATAAAGCGCATTATAGAGTCAGCTACACTATCATACTCAGTAACTGCTATAATACTCAATTAAAACATCTGACATTCACAAGTGCTGTTCATGTCTAACAGATAGCAAGAGGACTAGCCGCTTTAGCGGTACATGTACATGGTACATGTTTCTACAAAATATACACGTTAAATAATAAAAGCACAAGCATTACATTTGAAAACAAAACACACCAACTTTACACAATCTTAATGTTAGCTTTACTTTAGTCATACACTCACATCACACCACTCTGTAGAGAATTTAACACATACTGCATTTGTGCAGAATTTTACACTGGCTTTTAACTCTACTCTTAGAGGTGCTTCATTCTCCATAGAGTTGTAAATACTCTAGGTTAAAATAGCTTGACTCTGAAATACTGACACAAATTTTTTGTTTTACTGATTTTTACACATTTTTCCACTACAGATCTTTGCCTTCCTCATTTGTATGGGAGTTATTTTGGCCATTGGAAACACCATTTGGGAGAGTTGGATTGGCAGAAACTTCCAGGTGTTTTTGCCTTGGGCTGCATTTCAGGGCAGTGCCATTTTCTCTGGATTCCTCACATTCTGGTCTTATATTATCATCCTTAACACTGTTGTGCCCATCTCTCTGTATGTCAGGTAAGGACAAAGTCACTAAATATATCAAATGATTCAATCAGCCATCTGTTAGCAGATTTAAACTCTCCTCATCCATGTATAAAGTTACTGTGAGCAGAAACAGAACATTCTGTGGTAAACCTTTCAGTGTGGAAGTTCTGCGCCTCGGCCACAGTTACTTCATTAACTGGGACCGGAGGATGTATTACAGTCCAATGAACACAGCAGCTGAAGCTCGGACCACCACTCTCAATGAGGAACTGGGTCAGGTTGAGTTCATCTTCTCTGATAAGACTGGGACCCTCACCCAGAACATCATGGTGTTCAGCAAGTGCTCCATTAATGGACAAACATATGGTACGGAGGCAATAGGGTTGAACTGTTTAGTTATTGTGCCAGTATCAGCCTTATATTTATCATTCAGCATTCTTTATGTAAGTATTGTATCCAACTGCTTTTAAGTTTTCTTTGATAACACAAACATGATGCCATCATTGCATTTCCTGTGAGTCATATCTACCCATTAATGCATCTAAAAACAGGAAGAAACACAGACACTGCCACTTTCCTGATAAAACCATTTTTTAAAGCTTTTTCTATATCCGACTAAAGGCGATTTATTGCTAATGTCACCTTTAAATTATTTGACTTTTTCTTCCCATAGGTGACGTTTATGATGAATTTGACCAAAAGGTGGAAATTACAGAGGCAAGTTAATGTGAAAAAGTAAAACTACTTTACTCTAACCATATTCTTCTTAGGATAATAATATTTATAATGATGGTTGTTGTGTCCACAGAAAACAGCCTGTGTGGATTTCTCCTTCAATCCTCTATGTGACAGAAGGTTTAAGTTTTATGATGGCAGTCTGGTTGAAGCCATCAAACTGGAAGACACTGCAGTGCATGAGTTCTTCCGACTGTTGGCTTTGTGCCACACTGTCATGCCAGAAGAGAGAAATGAAGGTAACCACCATCCAGCACCACTAATGAACCCCAAAAAACCCAAACAGCCACTGACCAGCAAAACCATCTACTGATATAAAATGTTTCATAAGTTTTGATCCATTAAGCCTATCGACATACTAAATAACTGGTGTAAAATGCAGTTTGTCATCTTTTCATGGTCATCAGATATGACCTATTTGGATTACTGTGGAAACACTGTCATCTTCTACAACATTGATTCACTAGTAAAACCCAATGAGTTGGATCAATGACAGTGAATGGAGACATACAGTTGTTATTCAGTTTGTAGTATATTTAGCTGGAAAAGCCATTTTTTCTTTCCTTTTCTCTGGTTCTGATATAATACCTTTGACTTGAGTATTAATGAAGATTTACATGATCAATGAATTACATATCTGAAAATACATGATTTTCACAGAAAAAAAAACAAAAACAAGAGGATAAAATTGTAAGAAATTATGATAAATCACTTAACGAATAAAGATCTAAATATCCACTGGTGACCAAAAACCATCTACTGGTCTAAAATGCATAATACCTGTTGATCCACCAATTCTAAATAATTGGTACAACATCCAGTTTGTCAACTTTTCATGGTCATCAGATTTGAACCAGTTGGACGTACAGAGGCTCTGTAGTGAATATGGAAACACCTTCATCTTCTACAACATTGATTCACCAGTAATCAATGAACGAACACATATGGTTCATATTAAGTTTGTAATATAGTTTGCTGAAAAAGTCACTTTTTCTAGACTTTTCTCAGTTTCTGATATAGCCTAGCTGCGCTAATGTTTTCACTAAATAGTGAAAAATTCATTTGCGAGCTGCCACAAAAGTAGAACTGCATTGTTATGAGTTACAATGAATTTAATGATTTAATGAAAATTTTTTTACTGATTCACATAAAGGACATTTGGTGTACCAGGCCCAGTCGCCTGATGAGGGAGCACTGGTCACTGCTGCACGAAATTTTGGGTTTGTCTTCCGGGCCCGTACCCCCGAGACCATCACACTGTATGAGATGGGACATGCTGTCACCTACCAGCTGCTAGCCATACTGGACTTCAACAACGTGCGCAAGAGAATGAGTGTCATTGGTTAGGTCTTCACTTATCAAAGCAACACTTGCACCAGCTCATTATTGATTTGCCTGATATTTAAGACATTCTCAGTACTTTATACCATGTGAAAAAAACAAAACAAAAAAAACATATTTTTGCTTAATTCAAACAAAAAAAAAAAAAAATCTGCCAATGGAACAAGCAAAAATTATCTTGATGAGATTTCTTGAAAAATATTTCCATGTCTGTTGTGTGCAAATAAATTCTTTATATCTCACTGAAAAGTTACTCTTTAGGTGATTATGTATATATATATATATATATATATATATATATATATATATATATATATATATATATATATATATATATATATATATATATATATATAAATATATATATATATAGTATCCATCCATTCATGTAATCATATTTAATCTATAAGTATGCAGATAACCTGAACACTTGCTTGTGTTTTCTGCTTTTATAGTGAAAAATCCACAAGGCCAGATCAAACTTTATTCTAAAGGAGCTGATACAATGATCTTTGAGCGCCTGGATCGGTCCACTGAAGACCTCATGTTCACTACCTCAGAACATCTCAGTGTAAGTAGCATCCAATTACGTTCTATTACACAGCAACTAAACTGAGTAAGTGATAGCATCAAATACTTTTTCGGTTCAATGCCTGCATCATTTATTCATGTTTTTAGTCTTATGAAATCAATGGTCCTGACTAGGTTACCAAGCACATCAATGTTACATAATACTGAAAATAGTCATGAGATGTAATGTAATGTGTTGATGTTATTGTCAAAATATCACAAATGTTTATTTTTATTCTACTGAAATTGTGTAGTTTGAGTTGCCACTGTCCCACAATATATCACAGTTACTCATAATCCTGACGCAACACAAGCAAAACACAGAGAATTCGTTATTGTTCTTCTTTTGTGTATTTCTGTTCATTCTACTTGCAGGAATTTGCAGGAGAAGGACTGCGGACATTAGCTTTGGCTTACAAAGATCTGGATGAGGATTATTTTGAGGTTTGGATGAAGAAACTTCTGTTCGTAAGCACATTAATAGAGAACCGTGAGGATCAGCTGGCTGTTCTCTACGAGGAGATCGAACAAGACTTGATGGTAAAATTGACAAACTTTTGTTAAATATTTCAAATCACACTTATTGAGCCGCAGGTTTGTTGCTGTCTTTGTTGAAGCTTTTAGGAGCCACAGCAATAGAGGACAAACTTCAGGAAGGAGTTCCAGAAACTATTGCCTGTCTAAATCTGGCTGACATCAAGATCTGGGTCCTCACAGGAGACAAACTGGGTAACAGTGCTGCCAAGTTGATGCAACTGTTTGTCATGACTGGACATGCTGAGTCTTTAATAACTGCATAATCACCTGTACATCATTGTATTATTTACATTTTCAGAGACAGCAATGAACATTGGCTATTCCTGTAACATGCTGAGAGACGACATGAATGAGGTGTTTGTGATCTCAGGCCAGACGCTGCTGGAGGTCCAACAACAGCTCAGGTAAAAACACTACATTTTCCACTTTAACTCTTCTCACTCAAGATATATTCACTATTTTTTTTTTATGTCAAATATATACAAAATCCACTATGCACTACCACTAAGTGATATTTTATTCCGCTGACTAATCTATCATTCATACATCATTTGTAAATTATCAGTGGTGGAAAATATATTGAATTATTAATGCTGAAGCATCAGTGTTGTCGCAGCATTTTACTGTTGAAGTTACTGGAATTAGATTTCCTCTGGACAACTTTTATTTATTTACAGTGAGAGCAGATAAATCTGAGGGCTTTATTTCCTTTTTTCATTTGATTAATGACAGAAGGAAGAAGAATAAACTGCTTCTGATACATTAAGCAGTTTTCAGCTGTTGGACATAGGTGAGATCTACAATTATACATTAACTGAAAAATGAGGAGTAACGATTATTTGGCAGAGCTGTGAGGCTACCGGTGGTTTCCTCCATTGCATTGCCTGCATTATGTGTGTGAGAGCACGGATGGTGGTGCGCCCGGGCCTGGTCATTGGGGTTCGGGTCTCTCTCTGGCCGGCGTCAGGTCAAACGGCTCGGAGCTTTACAGCGCCCTCCGCTCTGACTTTGCCGTTACTCAGGCTGTTGACTTAGTGCTCATTGTGTATCCTCTACTGCGGCCACAAGGACTGGGTTGGACTATCCTGAGTGCACCCCAACCATGTCACATCACCAGGACGGGGACCAGCCCACGTACAATAGGCGCCAGGGGTCAGCTGCGATGTCAGCAACCCACCCGACACCCACTTGAACCATGGACCAAGGAGTCTAATACATGTGTAAGACAGACGGTCTCCCAGAAACCCCATGGTGCAGTGAAAGTGAGGGCCAGTGTGTGCCGGCTGGGGTGGCATCCCAGTCCCATGGGGCCTCAGGCACACCACTGGCCCGTCTCGCGCACTCTGAGCTTGACCGTGTGTGATAGGTCCAGAAATATGGTGAACTATGCCTGGGTAGGGCAAAGCTGGTGGAGGCCTGTCGCGGTCCTAACGTGCAAATCAGTCATCTGTCCTGGGTATAGAGGTGAAAGACAAATAGAACCATCTAGTAGCTGATTCCCCCCGAAGTTTCTCTCAGTCTCCAAGCAGTTCAATCAACTTATCTGAGACAGCATTATGTTTTCTTGAAGTAATGACATAATTATTTTTGAAATAACGAAATAATATCTAAAAAATGTTTTATTTAATTTAATTTTTTTTTTTTTTTTTTTTTTACACAAAATTTTTTTGGTTTCAATGTGTGGCTCAGGGCTTCCGTACTGGAATAATGAGGAAGTATAAAAAAAAAATCGGGTGCTCCTCATGGAAAAAAGAAAAAGTCAAATTAAAGCAGAAGAAACAAAGAGTGTCTATTTTACATAATAGATGTTTGATTGGTGAGATATGTATTTCTCCCCTTGGTCTTCAGTCTACCTGTAATGTAATCCACCATGTACATTATCTCAAAAATAATTCATATTTACTCAATAAAATGACATGTTATTAATATATAATATATAATATACATTATTCTACTCCACATTATTTTAGTATGTGTGTAAGACCACATCCATTTCTGCTTCTGTCAGTCATTATGGGGAAACAGCTCTTAAATCTAAACCAATATATTTAAGCTTATGCAAATCAAAACAGATAAAAAAAATAGTTAAAAAATTTTATGTAAAAAAAAGTGTCTCCATCCACTGTCATTGGTCCAACTCCATGGGTTTTACTGGTGAATCAATGTTGTAGAAGATGATGGTGTTTCCATGTTCACCATGGGGCCTGTGAACATCCAAATGAGTCCTATTTGATGACCATGAAAAATGACAAACTGTGTTTTAAAGCAAATATTTATATGTATTGATAGAATTCATGGATCACCAGGTATTGAACATTTTAGATCAGTATGTGGTTTTGGTCACCATTTGGGTGTTTGGGTGGGTATGGCTTAAATGTGTATGTACAGTATCTAGAAAAAAACATATCGTTAGCCTCATACCATAATTGCCTACGTAAGTAAATTTTTGGTCAAATTGAGATTTTTGCAGAACTTTACTCCCCTACCACTGCTGCATCATCCTGTCTTTCTGCCTATGTCATTGACCAATCAGAACACTCGTAAAAAAACAAAAAGCAAGTGCAAAAACATACCTGCCCAAGTCATTCATTTAACTTAGCATTTGACTTAGGCAGTTTTGCTACCAGCTGTTTGACTTAGGCAGTTTGAATGTATGCAAAATGGCAGAAAAAATTTGAAATGTTCTCAGAAAAACTGCCTAAATCAAAGGCATAATCTGCCTAAGTCAATTTTATTTCATGAAACAAATGATGTTGGGTTTTGTTCTTTTTTCATACTTTTCTTCTCATCTACTTGAATGTTCTGTGAAAAAATCAACAAAAAATATGGATGTGACTTTTAGAAAATGTGTTTTTTCTCATTTTCCGAAAACACAAAAAAATGACTTAGGCAATTATGGTATGAAGCTGACGATATAGAGATGAGTCTATTAACCACTTGATGCATCAGAAACAATCAAAGTCCATTGAAATAGTTCAGGTGTTCAGCAGTGACACCATTTACTTTTGTCCTTAGGAGTGCGAAGGAACACATCCTTGGCCTGAGTCGAGTACAGGACGTTTGCAGCGCAGGAAGCATGGAGAAGACAGACATGTTTGCAGATGATTCTGTATTTGAAGAAACTATCATAGCGGAGTACGCCTTAGTCATCAACGGGCACAGTCTGGTAAGATCCTTGAACTGCTAATTCTATATGTGAAGCCTTCTGGCAGACTCATAACTGTTTGCTCTGCTGTGTTTGCCCATTTGTTTTCATGTATGTTTTTTTTATGTCAGTAAGGCTGCCTGTAGGCTTAGCTTTGTTAAACAGTGATTGTCTTGTTCTCTGCTGAATGTGATGTTTCAGTCCCAGCTGCTGTCTGTAATGAGCAGAGAGCTGCTGTGCTGCCGAGGGCTCCCGGCTCTATTACGGATTTCCATTAACACCCATTTCCTCACAGAGGAGCTGCTCCCTCACTGCGCCTGGAGCCCAGTCCATAATATACACAGCTTTTTGCAAATGTTACACTGAGCTGTTGCTTGGTGTCGACTCCACAGGGGGTCGATGGTATAGGTTGATAATAATAGGTTTAACTAGGTGTGTTGTCTGCATTGCTACCACAGGCTCACGCTCTGGAGCCACAGCTGAAGCACATCCTGCTAGATGTGTCTTGTTTGTGTAAGACGGTCATCTGCTGCCGGGTCACCCCCATGCAGAAAGCACAGGTGGTGGAGCTGGTGAAGATGCATAAGAGGGCTGTGACACTCGCCATAGGAGACGGGGCCAATGACGTCAGCATGATCAAGAGTGAGTTTTCTCAGTGCCACAGAATCTGAAACTGCTCCTTTTTTGTGTTGTTACGCTTTGTGAATAACACTGTTTCCAAGTAAAACGCCTCCAGAATAAAAGCTGTGAACATTTGAGTCACTAATAAAGGCAAATTAAATTTAAAATGCTGGGTTGATGTAGTTTTCAAGATATTGTATTGGGTCAAAATGTGATATTCTGTGAATTAATGAGAAAATGTGTCATGACCTCCGCTCCAGTGACCTTTCCCCCAATCTCCACACTCACCTGGTCCTGCACTGCGCAGCTGCAAGCCGTTCCTAATCGGTGGCTATATAAGCAGTAAGGCTTGTAGCTGCCAGTGCAGGACCATTCAGATATGTCACCTCCATAACCCGGACTATCGCTTCCATCTCCCCATTCACCATAACCCGGACACTCATCATCACCACGGACTCTGGCCGTCCACTCCCAGGTTGTGTTTGTCTTGTCTTTATGTTGTAGTTTTGTTATTAAATTATTTTGCCCTTCAGTACTGTGCAATGGAGTCCTCCTGTTCCACCTCACCCCGATCCGTGACAGAATGGTCCTGCCACCATCTGGACTCCGCCAGTGCTGAAGGGACACTTTTTTGTTTTTAGTTTTCCCCATTTTGTTCTGTCTAAAGTCTGTCCAGTCTTGCGTTCTGTCCCTGTCTGTGTATTTCCCAGTTAGTTATGTTTCCCTGCCCCAACATTCAGTTTATCTGCCCAGCGTTCTGTATATCCTTCCTAGCGTCCTGTATATCCTTCCTAGCGTTCTGTGTCGCTTCCTAGCGTTCTGTGTCGCTTCCTAGCGTTCTGTGTCGCTTCCTAGCGTTCTGTGTCGCTTCCTAGCGTTCTGTGTCGCTTCCTAGCGTTCTGTGTCGCTTCCTAGCGTTCTGTGTCGCTTCCTAGCGGTCTGTGTCGCTTTCTAGCGGTCTGTGTCGCTGGCTAAAGCGGTCTGTGTCGCTGGCTAAAGCGGTCTGTGTCGCTGGCTAAAGCGGTCTGTGTCGCTGGCTAAAGCGGTCTGTGTCTCTGTCCCGTTCTGTGTTTTCTTGCCCAGTGTTCTGTGTATCTGGTTTAAGCGTTCTGTGTATCTGGTTTAAGCGTTCTGTGTATCTGGTTTAAGCGTTCTGTGTATCTGGTTTAAGCGTTCTGTGTATCTGGTTTAAGCGTTCTGTGTATCTGGTTTAAGCGTTCTGTGTATCTGGTTTAAGCGTTCTGTGTATCTGGTTTAAGCGTTCTGTGTATTTCCCAGCTAGTTGTGTCCCTGCCCGTGCGTTCTGTGTTTTTGGCTAGCGTTCTGTGTTTTTGGCTAGCGTTCTGTGTTTTTGGCTAGCGTTCTGTGTTTTTGGCTAGCGTTCTGTGTTTTTGGCTAGCGTTCTGTGTTTTTGGCTAGCGTTCTGTGTTTTTGGCTAGCGTTCTGTGTTTTTGGCTAGCGTTCTGAGTTTCTGGCTAGCGTTCCGAGTTTCTGGCTAGCGTTCCGAGTTTCTGGCTAGCGTTCCGAGTTTCTGGCTAGCGTTCCGAGTTTCTGGCTAGCGTTCCGAGTTTCTGGCTAGCGTTCCGAGTTTCTGGCTAGCGTTTCGAGTTTCTGGCTAGCGTTCCGAGTTTCTGGCTAGCGTTCCGAGTTTCTGGCTAGCGTTCCGAGTTTCTGGCTAGCGTTCCGTGTTTCTGGCTAGCGTTCCGTCTTGTCTTCCGGCTTTTTGTCTTGTCTTCCGGCTTTTTGTCTTGTCTTCCGGCTTTTTGTCTTGTCTTCTGGCTTTTTGTCTTGTCTTCCGGCTTTTTGTCTTGTCTTCTGGCTTTTTGTCTTGTCTTCTGGCTTTTTGTCTTGTCTTCTGGCTTTTTGTCTTGTCTTCTGGCTTTTTGTCTTCTGGCTTTTTGTCTTCTGGCTTTTTGTCTTCTGGCTTTTTGTCTTCTGGCTTTTTGTCTTCTGGCTTTTTGTCTTCTGGCTAGTTGTCTTCTGGCTAGTTGTCTTCTGGCTAGTTGTCTTGTCTTCTGGCTAGTTGTCTTGTCTTCTGGCTAGTTGTCTTGTCTTCTGGCTAGTTGTCTTGTCTTCTGGCTAGTTGTCTTGTCTTCTGGCTAGTTGTCCTGTCGCCTGGCGTTGTGTCTTTTCGTCGGTCTTGGTCTGTCGTTGGTCTTTTCTGTCTGTCCCTGACTCTTGCCCGTTGCTCGCTTCTGTCCCCTGTCCCTGACTCTTGCCCGTTGCTCGCTTCTGTCCTCTGTCCCTGCCTGTTGCCCGTGGTTGGCTTCTGTTCCCTGTCCCTGCCTGTTGCCCGTGGTTGGCTTCTGTCCCCTGTCCCTGCCTGTTGCCCGTGGTTGGCTTCTGTCCCCTGTCCCTGCCTGTTGCCCGTGGTTGGCTTCTGTCCCCTGTCCCTGCCTGTTGCCCGTGGTTGGCTTCTGTCCCCTGTCCCTGCCTGTTGCCCGTGGTTGGCTTCTGTCCCCTGTCCCTGCCTGTTGCCCGTGGTTGGCTTCTGTCCCCTGTCCCTGCCTGTTGCCCGCGGTTGGCTTCTGTCCCCTGTCCCTGCCTGTTGGCCGTTGCTGGCTTCTGTCCCCTGTCCCTGCCTGTTGCCCGTTGCTGGCTTCTGTCCCCGGTCCCTGCCTGTTGCCCGTTGCTGGTTTCTGTCCCCTGTCCTTGCTTGTTGTTCGTTTCTACCTGCCTGTTTCCTGTCCCTGCCTGTTGCCCGTTTCTTCGTTTTGTCTTGTTCCTGTCTCAGCCAGAGTCCGTGGTGACCCCACCCAATCAGTCTCCTTGGTCCTCAGTCAGACCAGTCCAGTTGCTCCTGCTACCAACCCAGACCTCTCAGGCCACTCAGTCCTGAGGGTCTTCCGCCCGGAAGGGTTCAACGCCGCCCTACTCAGGGGGTTTCCACACCGCCCTGCCCAGAGGGATGCCACACCGCTCTGCCCAGAGGGTACTCCGCCCAGGGGGTTTCCACACCGCCCTGCCCAGAAGGATGCCACACCGCTCTGCCCAGAGGGTACTCCGCCAGGGGGTTTCCACACCGCCCTGCCCAGAAGGGATTCCACACCGCTCTGCCCAGAGGGTACTCCGCCCAGGGGGTTTCCACACCGCCCTGCCCAGAAGGATGCCACACCGCTCTGCCCAGAGGGTACTCCGCCAGGGGGTTTCCACACCGCCCTGCCCAGAAGGGATTCCACACCGCTCTGCCCAGAGGGTACTCCGCCCAGGGGGTTTCCACACCGCCCTGCCCAGAAGGATGCCACACCGCTCTGCCCAGAGGGTACTCCGCCAGGGGGTTTCCACACCGCCCTGCCCAGAAGGGATTCCACACCGCTCTGCCCAGAGGGTACTCCGCCCAGGGGGTTTCCACACCGCCCTGCCCAGAAGGATGCCACACCGCTCTGCCCAGAGGGTACTCCGCCCAGGGGGTTTCCACACCGCCCTGCCCAGAAGGATGCCACACCGCTCTGCCCAGAGGGTACTCCGACCAGGAGGTTACCATGCCGCCCTGCTCGGAGAAATACTACTTAAAAATGTTTTTATTTTTGAGCTCTGGACAACGGGGGGGGGGGTGTTTGTGGTTTTTTTTTTTTTGTTGTTTGTTTGTTTTTTAGGGGCTTCAGGAGCCGCCCCTTAGGGGGGGGGTACTGTCATGACCTCCGCTCCAGTGACCTTTCCCCCAATCTCCACACTCACCTGGTCCTGCACTGCGCAGCTGCAAGCCGTTCCTAATCGGTGGCTATATAAGCAGTAAGGCTTGTAGCTGCCAGTGCAGGACCATTCAGATATGTCACCTCCATAACCCGGACTATCGCTTCCATCTCCCCATTCACCATAACCCGGACACTCATCATCACCACGGACTCTGGCCGTCCACTCCCAGGTTGTGTTTGTCTTGTCTTTATGTTGTAGTTTTGTTATTAAATTATTTTGCCCTTCAGTACTGTGCAATGGAGTCCTCCTGTTCCACCTCACCCCGATCCGTGACAAAATGAGTTTTTCCTCTAAAGGAAAACTTGTCTCAGAGCAACCAGATCTGCTTCTATTAATTTTCTGTGTTTTTGTTTTTTCTGAACTTACTAACTAACTTATTAACTCTGATCTATTATGTGTTTTTCTCTCTCAGCTGCTCACATTGGTGTAGGTATCAGCGGTCAGGAGGGCATGCAGGCCGTTCTGGCATCAGACTACTCCTTTGCTCAGTTTCGGTATCTGCAGAGACTCCTACTGGTGCATGGACGCTGGTCTTATTTCCGCATGTGCAATTTTTTATGTTACTTCTTCTACAAAAATTTTGCCTTCACCTTGGTGCATTTCTGGTATGGTTTCTTCTGTGGTTTCTCGGCTCAGGTGAGACAGTCATGAAGCCTAGAAGTGTCAGTATATAATATCTGTCTGTTTGTGTTTGGCTAATATAATAACTGTCTTTTTTCCATAGACTGTGTATGACCAGTGGTTCATTACTCTATTCAATATAGTCTATACATCTTTGCCAGTATTGGCAATGGGACTTTTTGATCAGGTAATAATGCTGAAAACTGTACTGACTTAGTTTCATTTATTTTTCATTATTTCTGAACCATCTCATTCTTTCTGTTTTCTTTTTTAAGACACTCTCAAGTCACACAGGTGAATATTTTCTTACTTTAGATATTTGAGTAGATTTTTAAACATCCTAGAAAATGTCATAAATATCCAAATTTTCACAAACCAACTCTACATTATACCCCCTAACCTGACATCTATTTAATTTATAGTAATAGTTGACATATTTACTATGGAATTTACCTGAAAATGACTGACTTCAATCACTTCATTACAATGATTTCATTAAATATTACCTTGTATACTCACATAATACCTGTTATGTGTGTTTTTTCTTTCAGGATGTCAATGACCAGAACAGCCTGCGTTACCCGAGTCTGTACAAACCCGGACAACAAAACCTTCTCTTCAATAAACGGCAGTTTTTCTTGTGCACGCTCCAGGGCTTAGGCACATCATTCCTACTCTTCTTTATTCCTTACGGAGCATTTTCTGTTATTGTGAAAGAGGACGGCTCCCAGTTTTCTGATCAACAAGCATTTGCTGTTACCATAGAAACATCCTTGGTCATTGTAGTAAGTGTTCAGGTAAGAATGTGAGTGGACAAACAAACGAAAGATTAACTTCAGTAGTTGTACTCCTGCAGTGCTTTAATTAGACCCATGATTCTCTGTCTTCAGATTGGGCTTGACACACACTACTGGACAGCTGTCAATCATCTCTTCATATGGGGGAGTGTGACTGTGTATTTTGCCTTATTATTTGCAATGCAAAGTGATGGCATATTTGGCCTCTTTCCGACTAATTTTCAGTTTGTTGGTGAGTTTGACCCAGTGTTAAAATACTAGTGTACAACAATATACAAGAAGACTTTGGAAAAAGTTATAACTAGGTTATAAATTGGATTCTAAACACATTTTGTACTTATTAACAAGATGTTAATGTTAAATGGGGGGCAATATTGTTAAAAAAAAAAAAAAAAAAGCCTGAATGTAAATGTATTAATCCTCACATCTCTGGTTACTTAGCTACACCAGAAAATATTTACACAAGTTTGTAGAAAAGTAACATGTTATGTTGTATAAATGTGAGATGGGGGTGGGATTTAATAAATTTCCTTCTTCCCACTCCTTTTTTTTGTATTATATATTTAATTTTTTGTTACTACGAGTGTACATGGCAATTGCTACACTGTCTTACCTTTATTTATTAATGCATTTGCTCTGACATTAATTGCTTGTACACAAAAAAATGCTTAGTTATTCTGCCGCTCAAAACAAACGATTGAATGAATTTTACCTGCCAGCAGCAAATCTTAACACTCATATTATCATTCAACTGATATACCAGATGAATACTTTATTAGGCTAATACATTGGCAATGTTGTTTATTACACTTCTGCCCATAAAGTTAGAATTAGTTGTTGTTATTGTTGTTGTTTTTTTACCTCATCTCAGGAAATTATTGTAAAAGTGAGATTTATTTGAATAGATAATATGTAACTAGGACTCTGTATGTAATCACTGCACCAGGTCAAAGGTGACTACTGATGTGTATGAATAGGAATAAACAAGGAATGTGTCTGCATTATAACCTGTAGGAACTCATTAACAAATGCTCACATTTTACACTTGCTAATAAACCCCCCCCTTATTATTATGTGTTATTTATTTCATCATTTGATGTTTAAAAAGCCTTTTTCAACTTGTGTCATCCATTAGTTTCTAAAGGTTGGATTCTTCCGTCCTCAGGCGCTGCTCGTAACTGTCTATCAGAGAAGAGTGTATGGTTGGTCATCTTGCTCACCTCTGTGGTGTGTGTTGTCCCAGGATTAGCAGTCAGCCTCCTGAAAGTAGACCTGTTCCCAACTCTGATGGACAAGGTACAACAATATACAACCATTTACAGTAGGGGCTTCAAACACGCAGCCCAGGGGTCAAATGTGGCTCACAAATGCTTCTAATCCACCCCATGGGATGAATTTTCATAGTGTAAAAATTCCAGTCAAGGCCGTGGACCTTATTTTAGTTCAGGTTTCACAAACAGACCAATATGATCTACTGGAAAAGAAAAACTAAATAATCTACCAAAAATAATGACTACATATCTTCTTCTAAGTTTGATGTTTAAAAAAAAATGTCATTATGCCAATAAACAATGACAACTTAAATTTTTTGTCTGTTAGCGCAAACCCATTAAATTATGAAAATATGTACATTTACAAAATATCCTGTAAAAATAAAATGTGAATAACCTGAACAAATATGAAGAACCTGAAATGTCTAAAGAAATGTAAGCACAATTTGAACCATTTTCTGGTTTTGTTACTAAGTGTTGAGTGTCTTTGTAGATCTGATCCATAATACACATGATAACCTGAAGCAGAATATTGTTAAAATTTTATTTATTTCTCTTTAACAGTTTTTTTTTTCTCCAGTTATACCTTTTTTGTTTGGATAGTTTATGAAACAAGTATTTTCACAATTTAATGTTAATTTTTGTGCTAAAATAGTGACAAAAATTTGGAGTCGTCATTATTTGTACGCTATTATGCCATAAAGTTTGTGGTCCAGCCCACTGGAGATCAAAGAAAATGAGTTTGCGACACCTGATCTACAGCGTTTGTGTAACTGCAACACTTCCTAAACATTCTGCACATGTCTGATGTTCCACAGGTCCGTCATTTACAACAGTGCAGGAAGAAACAAGGACCTCAGGAGCAGAATCTGAGGAGAGTCCGCAGGACCAGCTCCCGCCGGTCAGCCTATGCCTTCTCCCATCAGCAGGGCTATGGAGAACTTATCACCTCTGGCAAAAACATGAGGATGAACTCTGTGTCAGCTGCTCCCTCTGCTGGAAAATCACCACACAGCTCAAACTGGATAGAGAACATGTTGAAGAGAAAGAATGAGGTGTCTTGCATTTCTGATGAAAACATGGAAGCATCAAAAGGCAACAAAGCAATAGAGACTCCAGAACAGCATATAGTATAGGGTCCCATACACATGGACCCCCTCCCCAAGACCAAGCACAAGGTATGAGTGTCCTTCATTTGAGTTTAGGCTCACGTTCAACAGCACAGACGTACCTCACTTTGTATCAATCATGTGACGCATATCAATGGTGAATGTTTACAGCAGATGAAACATAATAATATATAATATCATAATAATATCTAAAAGGAACTGTTTCTGAAAAGCCAGCTGAATAAAAAGTCATTAAATTCCATCTTAACCAACACGGAGGTATATTTTAGAACAATATTATGCATGAGTTACCAAAGTCTAAAAAAAAAAAAAAAAAATCATCATCATCATCATCATCCTTCTTTAGTTTAACTTCAGGTGATTGGTGCATTTATGCCCTTTTTTGACAAATAAAGTTAGGACATTTCAGTACATGAAAAGATTTTAGTGGTTGTCAAAATTAATGTGTCATACAACACAAAAGCACCAATAGACATTTTAATAAATTTGTTTGTAAAACCTATGCACTGAAACTTTCATCTCAACTTCAAAGTGCTAAAACAGATATTTCTGTAAATGACAGCAAAACTGCTAAATATAACAAGCACAATTTATCTATTATGGACTGCAAGTTTTTATTACACGTTAGTGATTGTACATTCTGCCATTCAACAAACTGGAATGTCAAATATCCCATTTAAATGTCAAAGTACATTTGTGGACAAGGGTGTACAAGAATGACTGATATCACTTTTCTTTATACTGTGCCTTCTATGGTCTCTGTTACAAAAATGCCCAGTCTTTAGTTAATGAGATTATTCTTTGGCTTTGGGAATAAATCAAAATAGAATGCATGGCTTGAATCCAATATACTATTTCAATTAATTCCACATTAAACATGGTACAAATGCTCATTATCACACCATACAATATCTAAAAATATAAAAGGCAACTGCTACAAAAATCAACAAGAGCAGTAATAAATTATGCTAAAACCTGTGTGTAATAAAAACAGCTGGTTCTATGTGATAAAGGACCCTGGTCCCACCTGCAGATACACTCAGTCCAGTAGCCATGCCTTATACCAGTGATCCTGCACCGTTAATGGTTTTCTAATAAAGTACAACATTGATCTTATGTGGAAACTAAAGCCCACTGTGGGATCTGACCATAGACTATATGGATCCTACAATCACAACTTTGCACCCGATTTCCCAGTGGCTTATGTAAATACAAACCTCAAACATGTAGAAGCCCTGATTTGTTTACATCAAACAGAATAACTCACTGTAAATGAAATATCTAATGCATTGAAATATTTTTTGTCCTTGGTAAATACAGTGTTGAAATGTTAGTGTTAATAAAAGTTGAATGTATTTTATACAACGCAAATGAAACAAACTGTGTATTTTTGTTACACTTCATTTACAATGAAAGATAATCACTGGTAATCTTTCATGTTACTTGGCAACATATGGTAAATTATAGTATGTTTTGGGGTAATAAGTAAATAACTAAACAAATGCAGCTGGAATATATATATATATATATATATATATATATATATATATATATATATATATATATATATATATATATATATACTCGAGTTTTCTTAGTATTTCAGATGTAATTTCTCTGTAAGTATCTAAATATTTACCAGTGGTATTTATTAACAATATATTAAAATGTAATGGGGGAAGGGGGGGCATTATCCAATAAAACAGAGCCATGATAGGGTGAACATGAACTACCTGATTTATATTCATACCTTACTTTAAAATGTAGATTCCCCTTACTCATAATAATGCACCACTTGTCATGTTATTTCCAGTACAACCCACAAGAGTCTTTAATTTCAAAATCTTTCACTCTTCAATGAAAATTGCAGCCCCTCCACCTGGCTTTGACACAAACAAACTCTGTTTTTCCATTGCCGCTCGTTGGGGGTCTGGGAGGTAGTAGGCCTCCCTCACAGCCTGTAAGAAAGACTCCACCTTCTTGACGGGGACCATAGAAACCGCACAGCCACCCCAGCCTGCTCCTGTCAGCCGGGAGCCCACCGCTCCTGCTTTCCTGTGAACAACACAAACCATAGCCGTCTCACTTTCAGAATACTTTTAGCCTCAATGCAGCCAAATGCCCATGGTCTAATTATGTGATAAGATACCTGCGTCCTACTGTACTACCATGAATGTGTGATGGAGGACAAAACTTGAAATTTGTAAGCCCAGCAAAGGAGATAAACATATTTTGAAGACAGGGTATTTTTTCCTAGCAAAGCTTCAGAAAATAAGCATTTCTACACAGCAACTCCAGCTCTGGGAAGGAGAAAATACTAGATTTAACTTCCTTCAATGGTTTTATCTTCTGGAAATACACGTTTTATAAGTTATCCATGTATTTCTATGGAACTATTCAAGAAGAAGTAGATTTATTTTAGATTTCTTTGAGCTTTACTACATATGGTGTAATAACATATGGCAAAAATGATGGAAAATGCTTTGTTTTTGTCAGATAACAGTGCCTAAGCCCTCCACAAACACTGCCTAGTAATGTATGTTATTTTAGATTTATATTACAGATAGGAGGTTAGCCAGGTCCAAGTTTCTTTGTAGTTCCACCCTTTGACTTTTAAGCTACAAAAAGACTGAAATTAAGTAGGAAACTTTCAGCCAGTGTGACTCATAGTCCTCCTAAGTGTTTTATTGATTTTTATTTGAGTCTGTCCAGGTAAATCTGCCATAGCAGTAAGTACTATAGATCGGACTGAAGACCTTGGTCCTGTCTTCGTCTCAGACAAAGAGGACTCAGGACAAAACCACGACTGCAACGATATTTATGATATGAATTACCTGTGCACAGTCTGATTTATTTTTTTGACATTTTCACTGTAAAAAAATTATTTCAGGTATCCTATGTTTTCCCAGTTCCTCATTTGGGTCGAGACTGAAAATAGGTAAAAATAGAATGAAGAAAAATGCAGTAGTTCATTTATATATTATAAACCATTTAATCTATTGGAAAAAAATCTGTTGATTGCTTTTGTTCTGTATCTGGTGTGGTCTTAAAACACTCATAGTAAATGGTGTAAAACTTACAGGCAGATTTGCACCAGCTGGTCCAGTTCAGAGCAGCTGCACTCGTACAGATCTCTGCAGCTTGCATGGCTGTCGTTCATCAGATCCCCAAGAAGTGTTATGGATTCAGCAGGTTCAGAGTCACACACACTCTTAAACTGCAGCACCCGTGACGCTTCACCATAAACATGTTTGGCTCGTTGGTAAAGCTTGAAGTGCGTCACTGAGAAAGAAAAGAGGAGAAAAAGAAGATGAGCCACTTGTCAAATGAAGTGACTTTTGAAATCAGATGGGAAACACTGGTAGACTTTACATCAATTATTTAATATTGAACAGGGTCACAGGGAAACTGGAGGTCATCCAAGCTACTAACAGGCCGGTGTCCTGCATGTTTTAGATGTTTCCCTCTTCCATTACACCTGGAGGCCATTGCATCATTATCAGTCTGATGAGGAGCTGATTATTAACTCAGCATTCTGAATGGATGATTTTGTTTAAATATTCAGAAAAATTCAACAGTTTTACTTTATTTTGTGCATAGAAAAGGTGCCAAAAAGCAAGAGGTGTTTTTTTTTTTCATATTTTATTTCTCCATTTTTTATTTTTTTTTTTTATTGCTGTGACCAAATGTCACAAACTAGTTTTCTTCTTTAGTAATTTTTTCCCCCAAATTTTCCACATTATTTGTCATTTTGTAAATATTTATTAGTTTTTGTTCATTTTGTTTATTTTTCTACATTTTGGTTATTTTAATTTTTTTAATTTTTCTTTGATTTTCTGCCATTTGTGTCTTACTTTGCTCATGTTACCAGTTACTTTGTTAGTTCTCAGGAGTTAAAGGGTTAAACTGAATCACATGGCAAAGTGAAATATCCAAAACATGCAGGACACCGGCCCTCGAGGACTGGAGTTTGACACCTGTGCCTTACATCATGTATGTTGTCACTGTTATCACAGGGCTGTTATATACAGACCAACAACTTTTCACTCTCATATTCCCAGGTGGTTTACATTTACGAGTTAACCTACTGAAGCAGTGGGACGAGCACGCCTGATTTTTCAATTTATCATTAACATTCGAAACCAGTTCATATTGAGAAGAAGGTGGTGAAAACTTAAAATCTGGAAAGCAAATGTGAAACAGTAAAAAAGTGAATTATTTAACTTTGATTTAGCAAGTTAAATAGGAGGTCGAGAGGTGTAAAGTTGCCTAAAATGGAAACACTGAAGAAAAGTTGGCACAATTGTGAGGCGTATATGTAACATACGCTGACTTTTCTGTCTTCTGTGCTGACTTCACTGCCTATTTCTGCAACCAACAGATATATACATCAGTGTTTATGAATAAAAAACAAGATTCATATCAACATTTCTAAATACTTTGGCCTTTCCACAAGAAATATATGTTTCTACAAATGTGTGTCACACTTTCTTTTACAGTAACAGTAATAGACATGAACAGCAGCATGAAGGTGTGTTCGCTCATAACAAAAAAGGTTCAATTCTAGTACCAAGGTCATATAGAAATCTGACCCTATGGAAATGTGGCAACCAGGTATATAGAAATATAGAAATATGAGCAAATCAGCAGATCAATTTTCTAGCATAGTAAACTGACCTACCTCATCAAATTTTGACCCCTTATATGAATTCATGCTCTATGTCAAAAAAATGTTGTAAAGCATTTCTATATTATAACAAGGCTTATGCTGTCAGTTAGGGGTATATGTCCAAATGCCACCAATCCTTAATAATGTGATGTTATGACCTTTTATTTGCACTTGATTTGAAGTCAATCAAACAAATAATTCCAGTAATATCAACAAACGCATATGTAGTGACTTAAGCCTTTTGAGCATCTTTCCACTAGAAATAATAAATGATCCAAAAATTAAATAAATTCTTTCTCTCCACGACATTCATTGATATGGAAAACATGGACTTTCTAAACTGAGTATTTCTCAAGTTATCGCATTCACATATAGGATACCTGACAGCGGCAGGTGGAGTCTAACCCACCCATAGGTGTGAATGTCTGTTTATGTCACATCCACATCCAGGGTGTACCCCCATGGTACCTGGGATAAGCTCCAGCACCACAGTGACCCCCATGTAAACTAAGTAGTTTAGAAAATGGGTGGTTTGATGGTTGTACAGACACCAAGGTTTAGAAATCAAAACAAATTATGGGATGTTTTTGGACAATTCATTAACCTGAATGTATCTGCTAATCCATTATTTAATTCACTAGTTTATCTGGGATTAAAAATGTATAAGGTCTGTCTGTTCTCACAGTGCTGAGTGTTCGTGCTCAGCAGCTCAGTGGAAAACTGCTCTGAGCTCATGCCCAGCACTTTGCAGATCTCCTCCCTGCTGTACGGTTCAGGATGCAGCACCTCATCCACCAGAGTCAGCATCTCCTCCAGAGAGGCCTTTAGCTCGGTCTGAACCTGGGCCAGTTTCAGCAGCCGGCTGGAGTCCAGACCACGAGCCTGTGCCAGTATCTGAAAACAACATACAGTATATAGTGGGTATGGAAACTATTCAGACCCTGGACATGAACTGTTCGTCCCCCTCCCCTCTGGAAGGAGATACAGAGCGCTGGGGGCACGGACTAATAGATTGCTGTGTAGCTTTTACCCACAGGCGGTGAAAAGCACAACACCTCCTTTTAATGGATTTTAACCTACATTGGCACTTTAGCACCTTTTAAGTATTATTGCACTTTTCTTTTACCAAACAGTAGCATTTTTAGATATTTATAAACAGTAAATATTTTAACAGGATGCATTTTATCTATGATGTGTGTGTATTTGCTTTTACCTCCTATTACTATATGTTGTTGTCTTTTATTTGGTGCTGATGTTGAGGGATACCAAATGGAATTTCATTGTATTTACAATGACAATAAAGTCTATTCTATTCTTAAATTGTTCAGTCTTTGTTATATTGTACCCACTTGCTTAAATCATTTAAGCATTTTTTCCTCATTAATGAACACACAGCAACCTATTGTGACAGGAAAAAATAATAATTGTAGACATTTTTGCAAATTTATCAACAAAGAAAAACTGAAATATCACATGGTCTTAAGTATTCAGACCCTTTGCTTTGGCATACACTGGTAAATGGAACTCAGGTACTGTCAATTTCTTCTGATCGTCCTAGAGATGGTTCTACACCTTCTTTGGAGTCCAGCTGCTTGCTTAAATGGATTGGACTTGATTAGGAAAGGCATGCACCTGCCTATATATATATATATAACACCTTACAGCTCACAGTACATGTCAGAGTAAGTGACAACCGTGAGGTCGAAGGAACTGCCCTAAGAGCTCAGAGACAGAACTGTGGCAAGGCACAGATCTGATCAAGGTTCCGAAAGAAAGTATGCTGCACTTAAGGTTCCAAAGAGAACAGTGGCTTCTATAATCCTTAAATGGAAGACTTTTGAGATGAATAGAACTCTTCTGACTAAACTGATCAGTCAGGGGAGAACAGTCTTGATGAGAGAGAGATGAAGAAGAACCCAAAGATCACAGTGGCTGACCTCCAGAAATGCAGTGTGAAGATGGGAGAAAGTTGTAGAAAGTCAACCATTATGCCAACCCCTTCACCTGTTGGGGCTTTACGGTAGAGTAAAAGAGCGCAAGACACATGAACGCCTGCATGGAGTTTGCCAAAAAAACACATGAAGGATTCTCAGACTATGAGAAATAAGATTCTCTGATCTGATCAGACCGAGGTTGGACTTTTTGGCCTCAAATCTAAGTGGTTTGTATGGAGGAAAGTAGGTACTGCTCATCACCTGTGTAATCCAGCCCCAACAGTGAAGCACGGTCAGGGTGTTATTCAGCTGCAGGGACAGAAGCTGAAGGAAAATAACATGTGACCAAATATAGAGATACCCAGGACCAAAACATATTCCAGAGTGATCTGGACTGTATCTCAGACTGGGCCATAAAGCTAGTGACACAAAGCACACAGCTTTAAAATGAAAAAAAAAAAAGGAGTAGCTTTGGAGCAAGTCCATGACTGTTGTTGAATGGCCCAGGAGAAGCTCTCACTTAAACCCAATGGAGCAGCTTTGGCAAGACTTGAAAAAAGGCTGTCCACTATCATTCACCATCCAGCCTTAAAGAACTGGAGGGGATCTGCAAGGAGGAATGGCAGAGGACCCCAAATCCAAGTGTGAAAAATGAGGATTCATGGCTGTATGAGCTCAAAAGGGTGTGATATTAATTGGTAAAAAAATCTGCCAAAAAATGTCGACCATTCTTTTTTTCCTATCAAAATACGGTGCTGTGTGTACATTAATAGGCAAAAAATTAACTTAAATAGTTTTAGCAAGTGGCTGCAATTTAACAGAGTGAAACATTTAAGAGCAGATCTGAATATTTTCTGTACAAACTGTACATGAAGAGTTGCAGTGAATTTTAAAAAGGGTGTGTAGCAGCTGTGTTGTGGGTGTATATGTGTCAGTGCCTTGCTCAGCACTCTGTGGGTGAAGCTATAATACTTAAAAGTGAAACCCTGTAGTCAACAATAGAACACATTTCCAAAACACACTGGGCTAAGGATGAAAAATTTAAATATGAAATTATCAATGCACTAAGCTGCATTTAAAAACCTTTTAAATATATCATTTTCACTTTTAGGATCTATTGTTTTTTAATCTGAACCAAATATGAGCCTAGAACTGAAACTTCATAAAGCAATGATTGCATGGGATTAAATGTATTTTAATGGAATGGTTCTACGCACAAAATGCTTTAGAAATGATCTGCCTCATACATTAAATGTGCAAAATCTCATATATATATATATATATATATATATATATATATATATATATATATATATATATATATATATATATATATATATATATATATATATATATATATATATATATAAGATGAATTGGAAAGAAATGACAGCAGGGTTGATAAGCTGATGTTTTCAATGTATATGATAAAGTGTTATTACACATATACTGGTTTATGTACATTTATACAATGCATTTATAAATCTTCCATTATAACAAACCTGAAAAGTGAATGCAATTTAATCCATAGATAGTGTTTTGAAGAATCTGGTAGATCTAAGATAAATATTACTTTTAAGTGAAATCCATTCTCGATTTCACATTTTGACCCAAGACTATCTTTGAAACTACAACAAACCCGCATTTTGACTTGAATTTTATTTTTTAACCAATCAACCTTGGTAAAGTTTTACGACTTTTATTCTAGAGCCATTTTACTTGTAGACCAATCTTTAAAGAGGCTCACTGAACTGTTAAAATAAAGTGTTTGCTCAAAACAACAAGTGGTGCCAGGCACAACCACCCCATCCCACATATTGTAGCTTATTTTGGCATGAATCCAGCTGATGTCATCATGTCTATGCCTATGGTGATCTCTCATATCAATTACCTCTAAATATATGCCATGTTTTTTTTAATTAGAAAAAAACATTTAAAAATTCCTCCATTAGAACTTTGACCAACTTTTCCCAAAATGTAACCACATCTATAGTGGGTCACTCACAACCTATAAACCATATTTGTTATGAATTCAATCGACAGTTTAGCTGCTGCTGACATGTGAAATTTCATCCATTACAAGTAAATGTGGGAAAAAAAGGATTTTAAGAAATTCATTAAAAAATTTTACTTTGACCTACTTTTCCCAAAATGTAATAAGAACTACTCTGGGTAACTGGCAATCTATAAACTCAATTTGGTATGAAGTCACCCAATAGTTTTCTTGCTAAAATGTAAAAAAATACAAACAAAAAAAACTTTCCTTTGGGTCGCAGGGTAAAAAGCTTCACACACAAAATAAGAAGGAAACTCCACATACATTTACTAAAATACTAGAAAAAGATCATATCATTATCTGATGCACCAGTCAAAAAGTACCTTTGTGGCAATTCGACACTCGACAACCCTGATATTGAAGTGGGAAGAGGCCGCTTTGTTCATCTTCACGCAGCAGTTAGAAATCACAAACACAGCTCCATCAGGAAGTGTGACATCAGTGGCTCGTAGAGGCTGAAACTCTATCAGCTTTGCCTGATGAAAACAACATTAAACTAAGTTACACAGCTGTAATGCTTCATCAATATGGATTTAGTCATTTGGATTTTTTTAGGCAGGGCCAGTTTATTTATGTGGTGCAATTCATACACCAATTAATTGAATGTCTTCGATTAATACATGGAAAATCCATGGAAAATATTACATATATTACAACTAAACATAATATAGTATAACAAATATATATTAAATTAAAATAATACAATATTCCATAGTATAGAGAGAACTGACTTAATTAAATGGACTGCACTTATATAGCGCTTTTCCACCGTCATGGTGCTCAAAGGGCTTTACATCAGCCTCACATTCATTCACACACACACACACAGGTTTCTAAGGTTCTGTCAGTCCTACTGGGAGCCTAAGTCAGGGTTCAGTGTCTTTCCCAAGGACTTTTCAACATGTGGACAATCAGAGCCAGGACGCGAACCCCCAACCATTTGGTCATGGGACCACCCACTCTACCAACTGAGCCATAGCCGCCCATAATTAAGACTTATAGTGTGATAAGAATACAGAATAAGTTATACGCTTCATTCACAGATACACAAAAACAGAAATGCCTTCAACGTGGATTAAAAAACTGTCTACATTTGGGGTAAATTTAAGCTCCACTGGTAATTTGTTAGGGTTTATTCAGCAGAGCTGATAATGCTGCTTGGGTGGTTTATAGAAGCTTTTTCCCACAAACCTTTGTTTTGACTGCCATACAAACTTCACATATGCTGAAAATGATAAATTCATATTCAAGGATTTTTTTTCTCCCATTATCATACCAGCACATGTTTGCACCTGAGATGTGTGGTCATTCACTAAACCAAGAAAACTCTAATGTTGTCTTTTCTATCATACTCTGTAGCCCAGCCTTTAACCATTTTGTGATTTTCTACATCACTAGTGTCTACGTTAATGTATTTAATATGGTCTTATGAGGTGACTGTTTCATGCTATCAGCAAATGATGTTTAATCAGGTAACAAAACATAACAGGTATAAAATAAAGTGAGAACAACAGAAGCAAATATTGATAAGACAACAAGGTTACATGACTAGAAGGTTGCAAGTTGAATAGGTGGTACTTTGTACTAATTCCACCATCTACTTGAATAATATTCAGTATTTTCATATATGTCCCTTGGAGTTTTTATCTATTAGGAGGTAAATGAATCCACTACGTACAGTTCCTTTTTCTGCCAGAAATGAGATGGACTGGTCCATGCCCCCTCCCTCTGTACCGATGTAGCGTTCACACTTGGCACATATCTCAGCAAGTTCCACCTGGAACAATAAAAGTTAAACCAAAAATGGATCATTTCAGAGAGGCAGGTGGTGTTGAGCTGTCATAAAAAGCTCTTCTACATGTTTGTGTTATGTTAGCAGAATTTTCACTGAATTATTACATGTACGCACCAAAATGTTTCAGTTAACAAATACTGTACCTTAGAGAGACTCTTTTGATTTGCCTCCATCGTCACAAGCCCGGCACAGCAAACTAAGGCACTGGAACTAGAGAGACCCGAGCTGAGAGGAACAATTCCATCAACAAGACAAGACATCCCAGCTAACTGAGCAAGCCCAAAATGTTCCTGGTAATGAAACCACAGATGGAGAGTCAACTTAATACATAAATAGTTTTAAATTAATGTGGATTATCCAAACCACTAGGTCTTACCTGAATACCTTTAACTCCACAGAGAAAGTAAAAATGCCACTTTGGATTGTTTCGGTCTATGGCAATGTCCTCTGAACATGACACAGTGTAATCCCTACAATGCATAAAATACGAAAAAGCTTTTTAATACAGATAGAGTTGGATCTCACATATTTAATACATTTAAATGCATACACAAAGTTCAACAGTTAATGCTCAGGTCTTACTTGTATTGAGGATTTATGTTGGCCAGCTGGATTGTCCCTGAGTTCTTCACTGAGACTGCTGCAAGGATATTCTGTTCAATAGCCATTGGAAGCACAGAATAACCACAGTAATCAATATGCTCTCCTGTTAAAAAATAAGAAATATGGAAATACTTCAAAAATCAGATGGAATAAGTTTGAAAAACCTGCACAGACACAATATTCCTAAAATAAAATCTAGCACTACTTGATATTAATCTCCTTTTCTACAAACAACTGTTCTGCCTGGACCTTTTACAGAAGACTTCAGTTTTTGCTATCTTAGAAGACATAATTTAACAATTACTTCTGACCATATTTCTCTAAGATGTGTTAGTTAATGATGGGCTCTAACCAAGCATTTTTGTTCAAGAATTGTACTTGAATAGAAATTTTAACTATTTTACACCATTTTATGGGTCTTGGCTGCTATATCTCACAGTTATACATTTAATTGTGTGACACCTTTGCTTACTTTTCATTTTTCAGGTATAGTCATAGATCTTCAAATGTGTAAATGTATAAATGTTTGTGACATGTCACTGTTTGAAAACTCCTCCTTGTTGTTAAATCAGTTCTAAAATGAATCACCCCATAATTGTTTGAGCTCATACTAAAACTCAAGATTTCCTATTAGAAGCAGTAAAATGCAACATGCTCGGGTTTATTGCAGCAGTAAAATGAATCCAAAAACATCACATATAATAGTAAAAGACCATTGTACGGCAGAGTAAATACTTGTATGTTCTAAATTTTGATCACGTTTTGCAAATACTAGCATTATCTTGAATATTTCCTCCACCACTGCTCAAAGCAAGTTAACATGCACAAACCAATGCAATTGAAATTACCTATCAGATTAACTCTTCCTGGTGCCCATGCATAGAAATGAGGAGGTTCTCCATATTTTTTTTCAAAAGCAGTTTTCAGGTTTTGTATCCTGTAAAGCATGGAAACATGAAATCAGATGGATATTAGAAAATGCACGTGTCAAAACTCTATACTTATCTAACATTATGTAGGCACTCACCTTTCATTTTCAGTAATTGTCATCTTTATCTTGGGTGGGTGGGTGGCCATTTCTACAAATTAAAAATACGATTAATGAACTTCTCTTATCAGAATGGAAAGCTCAAAGCTTCTTCAGCATTTCCTGGACCTGATCAGCTGACTGTCACAAGAGGATCCCGGATGCCAAATACCTGAACCGAGATCAGTTCAGTCATAACAGAATATACTGGTAATTTATTGCAGATAGTTTGACGTTTATCACAGAAGAACTGACTCTGAAGCAGTTGAAACGCCAAGCTCAAATACGGAAGCATTTGGAAGAGAAGGGGCGGGGAGAATGACATAATGATGACGTCATATTACAGTTAATCGTCAATCAGCAACATAAAATAAAATAAAATAAAATAAAATAAAATAAAATAAAATAAAATAAAATAAAATAAAATAAAATAAAATAAAATAAAATAAAATAAAATAAAGTAAAATAAAATAAAATAAAATAAAATAAAATAAAATAAAATAAAATAAAATAAAATAAAATAAAATAAAATAAAATAAAATAAAATGTAAACAGACCAAACATACTACATGTCGTTATCATCTTCGGCTAGACTACAACTACCATAAACTATATTTTTATAGGTGCTGTGAAGATGTAAAAACAGAAAAACTATAAAATGCAATGCAGAAAATGCAATAAAATGAAGAATAATTTCTCCCCACATTTCCTTTTCAGATTAATTTAACCGACACTGTCATGCTACTAATTCAACACAAGGTGGGAGCATACGTCAGGAAAAAAAAAGAAAAACACCGCTGACTACACTTCCCAGAATACTAGATATGGCTGTTGCCATGGAGATGAAAGTAGTTTGGCAGTTCCGGGGTTGGTACCGATAATAAAATAAACTACTTATATAAGGGACACATTAAAGAGTTTTATGACATATTGTGAATATTGACTTGTTTATGACTCTGTATTTGAAGACCATTCGGGTCTGTAAAGGTAATTACACGGTGTGTTTTTTTTAATGTTTACGGATCACAAGGGTTTGGCGCTGCTGCTGCGCGCGACTTTTCAAAGAGGGCAATACCGCTGCTCTTAAAGAGCACGGCCGACTAGCTAACACTGTTAGCATTGTGCTCAAAGTTTTCTGCTTTGCTAAACAAAACGCACAGCTTCGCCGAGCTGTTCCTTGAGCCCTTGGGATATATCTTTGATATTAATTCTATATTTTTAAAACATGGCTGGGTCGTTGCTTTATAGCTGTTCGGATTTTTGTTACGAAAGAAAGAGACCTCAGCCAGCTAACATTAGCTAGCAATGTCCCTGCTTTGATATAAACAATAGCTGATCTGGTATCAGTAAACATAACGTTAATTTCATACATCTGCAACCAAAGAAATCATCTGACTTTGTTTATCAACAGGTAAGACATGTTTATGGTTGGATGACACTAATGTACAAGTGACAACATTATTCCTATCAACTGTTTGTATGCAACGTATTCACATCAAACCAAAGTAAAATAAGCATTCTGTTTTGTGACTGCCTGTTTTTCATCTTTTCCATTCTACAGGGTCTGTGCAATGTCTATTGATTTTGATAGCGCTACTCTTCAAACCCAGCATGATGAAGAGGAGTACGACCAGGAAGACTATGCAAGAGAGCAAGAAGTACGACAAATTTATATACATATACAAATCAACAAACGATATTTTGATATTGTGTTACAACTATGCAATGAATGATTTTGTAGATGGTGCATACAGGGTTTATCAGTGTTTTGCACACCTGAGTGAAGTAATTAAATGCTACCTCATTTTATAGACTATTACATCCTATTTGTGAATAGATGTTTAGGAGACTCCTGCCCAGAGGTGTTTAAAGGACTCACATTCTGTACTTAAGTAGAAATACAGCTACTTATGTGAAAAAATACTCTGGTAAAAGTAGAAGTACTGATTCAACTCTTCTATTTAAATAAAAGTAAAAAAGTACAACTTCTCAATTGTAATAAAGTAAAAAAGTAAAATTGCTTTTTTGTCATGAATGCAATAATACTTTAGAAAATAAAAACAGAACAGTAAAATTGAGTTACTGTGTAGATAATGTGTTTGATCGAGTCACAGTTACTCAGTTTTGTGGATATGGGCAAGAAATTTACAAAAAATGGGGAAGAACAGTCACAGTTGAGGTAAAAGCTCATGAGATTTGGGGAAAAAAAAGTGATAAATTTGAGATAAAAATGCATAATTTTAAGAGAAAAAGTCAAAATTGTGAGATAAAAAGTCGAAATTGTGAGATAATAGTCATATAACTGTTGTATATAAAGTCACAGCGACTTATTTTTCATACTGTCACATCTATTTAGTTTGTAAAAGTAATGAGTCTATTCTGAGAATGTAATGAGTACAAAGTACAGATATTTGTACAAAAATGTAGGGAGTAAAAGTAAAAAGTTGCCAGAAAAATAATTACTCAAGTAAAGTACAGATACCTAAAAAAAATCTATTTAAGTACAGTTATGAAGTACTTTTAATTAGTTACTTTACACCTCTGCTCCTCCCAGAATATTATACAATTTGAATTGAAAAAAATGTAGAATTTCATCAAAGTCTATAAGATTATAAAGCCATCGTGATTATTAAATATGTATACAAGAATTAAAAAAGGCAGAATAGATTAGATTAAAATACAAACTTGTTATGGCCCAGCTGCAACCATTGCATTTATGAAAATGCATTTAGTTTTGATACTCTTGTCCTTAATTGCAGGCCAACCGTTTGTTTATATGGATAGTGATGGTAACCCTGATATGTTTTTTCAGCACTGTTGATTACCTTATTTTATAGATTTAAAAAAGCCATTATAGTACATGATGTGGCAGTACGTATATTATAATATAATAAAACCACATGTAAAAGCTGTAGTAGGAATTGATTCTACTTAATTTAGAGGTAAAATGGGAAAACTATTATTTTTTACATACATATGCACATGTCTCCATTGATGTTTATAAAAATGTCTTCTATTTAGTGTTTGTGGACATTGACATTTTCACTCATTCTCATAATCGGTGTTGTTGTTTATGGAAGCACTTGAGTGCACTGTTTGAGCAGCCTTACCAGTTTTATAGACTCACGCCTACAATTTGTTGCACCATGGACCTGAGCTATTATTGGCTCAGGGGGAAGGCCTCCTTCCAGGTGTGTCACACAGAAACTAGCTTTGCTCTGTGGTTTTCCTTGATTCTCCTTATTTAGGTTACCTTGTTTCTATACTTGAACTCATTCTGTTGCTTGAACACACTAAGCATGAAGAGGCTGTGAGTGACTACTTTTCCAAATGGTTGAAAGAATTAGAAAAATTGGACTCTTGAAGAATATTTCTCTTGATTTTTTTTTTCCCAATTCTTCATAGCATCTTTTGTTTTATACAGAAGTTGGTCAAGTGGAAATGTTTGCTACCAGTAACTGGAATGTTTCTGCTCCAGTTAACTTTGCTATATGTTTCGTCTAAACAATGGAGTTCTTTTGGAGCAAAACACAGCAATACCACAGGGAGTTGAGAGCATGCCAGGAGCGTTTGGGATGTTTCACACAAACGGCCTTCTTTTCAGACAACTAGGATTTATCATGTGCCTTACAGCTTAAGCAGAAGTGTCTCCTCAGCTTTGTTAAATATGTAAGTTGGATAATATGGGCCCTTCAGTCGTGGACACAGTAGAGGATGTGAGGGATATTCAACGGTCCTTATGGGAAGTAAGTCCAGCTGTCTTTGCCTGCTCCATCACTCATAGATGGTTGTAAATTAAGCTAAGTCAGCCTGTTACTGACATAAAGAGGAATTTGACTGTTGGTTTTTGTGTCATAAAGAGCTCTGGTGTTTTGACATTTACAGAATTAATGGCTGTTTGCCAGTTTTGCTTCTGACTTTGTGTGATTTCCTGAAGTAGAAAAGCTTTCTCTGTGCAAAGAGCATTTCTCTAGGGTTGAAATGAATGTGTGCCTTTATCGGTGTGTAATGGTGGACTGTTTATTATTAAGATCAATTTAGAGTTTAATTTGCACAATTCACATAATACAAAAAATGTTTGGATTTAAGATTAATAAATGATTATGAGATATTATCTGTTAGTTTAGCATAGCTGACAAAATCTGAGCACTAAAATCTAAGAACAAGCTCCACTGAACAGTCATCGTCTTGGTTTCATCTGTTTTTAACTGTATCCCATAATGTAATGTTTATCAAAATGGATTTTTTTTCCCACTGTGTTACTTTATTACTTGGTTGCGGAGCAACTGTGATGACTCATTTTCATGTGCTCTTTTTTTTCTGCAGCTGCACAAACTACTGACTGACCTGCCAGATGACATGCTGGAAGACAGCAGAGACTCCTCCTCCCCAGAGCTGGAGTACTCTAACTGCAGCAACAAAAATACTGGCAATAGGTACTACATGTAGTATGTTTTTTTATTAATGTGTCGTTACAAATTTCATACGATTCAAATCACTTTTTTTTTCTCATGGACATTTAAGATATTACAATGTATAGACACTTAAAACTTTTCAATAAAAAAATAAGGTTGCTATTGACACAGTACAGTGGCGCGAAATATATGGGTTTGTCTATTACCACAGAGTCAATCAGCACCCTTGTTATATTTTGTCAAGGCCGTCATGTAGCCTACATCCCGAAAAGTACCAAGACAATCATGGTGAATAGGTAGGTCAGATACACAGCAAACATTCAGCTCGTCAGTCAGACTGTATAATACAGAAGACCTGGATTCATGTCCCAATCAGAGGACATCTCTCGCTCTCTCTCTAAAGATTTCCAAAAGGACTGGGGGGTAGCAAACAACGTAAACATACTGCAGGCACTTAAGAGAGAAATACAATAAAATAATCATTAATTGGAGAAAATGACAGCAAAATCACAATTTATAAATGAATGACCACTATTTTTGCATTATTAATACAAATAGTTTATGTGACTGATGGCTGCTGTAACAAACCTATTTCACACTGTTTTGATTTATACCTTGAAGACAAGACAAGACAAGACACATCTGATTCTGTTTTTGCTTTTTCTCAGTTGTCAGTCTACAGGGACTCAGCAGTGGTCAGATCATCCAAGGCCAACTTCTCATGAACAGGTAGAATGTGCCCCTCCCCCCCTCAATGTATTTTTTTTTATTTTAATTTCTCAATGGAAAAAAAAAAAGTTAAAATGCTGTCAATGTCTCTTTGAAGAACTATGAAACGGAGTACAATCAGCAATCACATAAGCAGTATGTTTATGGAGATGGAACAGTTCAGATCAATGGACATCAGATTATCCCTCAGACTCAGCCTTTTCCTCACACCTGGAAACAGCAGTCAGAAGACCACCAGTTCACCCAAGGAGATTACACATATACCAGCATAGACACGGAAAAATCTGGAGAGAGCAATGATTTCTCTGCAGATGATTATGAATCTAAATCATACCCCCTGGCTGCAAATAACCCTGTGGAATATAATGGAGAAGGAGGATACAGGGACAAGCAAACCCATGGGGAGCAGAAGCCTAGGCACCATTTTCAGGTGTGTATGTTATTTTATCACTGAGAACTGCTAAAACAACCCTTAAAAGGTACCTGCTGTGTCCTGTGTGAATTTTTTCACAAGTGTGTTTGATGGTTCATTGCATCATAATGAAAAGAAATACTATTATCGATTATGTGTATGATTGGTTTAAAACCGGATTATCTGATGTTTATACTACTATATATATATATATATATATATATATATATATATATATATATATATATATATATATATATATATATACATACTGCACATAAATCCTTTACTTGTTGAGTTTATTTATTTTAATCAACTACTCTGCTGTTGTTGTTTATTATATTTATAAAATGTCATGAAAAAGCCCCATGTAATCTTCTAAAGCTTCAGGTTCAGAGTTCAGAGAACTTATTTCACATACATTCAGTCCAAATTCTGTAGAAGTGCCATTGGCTATGTGTAAAAAATTAAAATTGGATACATTGTAATGTATTTCAGAGGAAAATGCTTGTTACTTGACCCTAAAGAAATGATGTCAGCAAATAACTAATATATATATTTTTTAACATCTAATTAAGTCCTTGTTTCAACTCTGCATAATTTTAATGCTTTAGTATTACACAAAAAGAACAAGGAGGAAACCCAGAGTTCTTGGGAGTTCAAACAAATGTGATGAAGGGACCCTTTCATATGAAACACGAAGTGTTGAGATGGTAAAGACATCCAAGACACTGCCAAAACTTGTGCCAAGCCTTTATTCAGATGGCCATTTCATGAAGAAAGTCAGTACAGCTTTTTTAGGTTAAAGAAATCTGTTTGTGCACTACATTTTAGCTGTATTTTAACATGTACAACAACATTACCATGGAGATGTGATCTGAGTAAAAGATTAACTTTTTGTCAGAACAGTACCTTGGATTTCCTTCCATAGATGCATACTTCTTATGTCATAGACAATTAATGTGTACTTTATTCATGTGTTTCAGTAATACAATGACTACAACCTTGAGTTGGCACTTACTTAAACATTGTTATCTTCTTGTAAAGTCTGCAGCTGTGGACAGATGTGTGGACCAGTACAAGCCCAGTTACAACCCGCACCACGCAACCTGTCAGCCAAAAATGTTTAACCCTCAATCTCATCAAGAAGATCAACTTGATCACCTACAGAAAGAATTCCTGCATTCAACAGCAAGTGAGTCTTGCAGATGTTAAAGCACCTTTGAGCATCTTTGAAGAGTTAAGTCCCTCATTAGCAATACAATAGTCAAAAAAGGAGGCTGTTTTAGCTGCACTATAGCAGAAGTGTGGTTGATATTTACTATTTGACACACAGGAGTGTGATGGTCTTGTTATAACAACAATGAGTGTGTTGTCCATTAACCTTGTAACAGTTTAACTGCTGATGTATATTTTACTCAAACCGTTAAGACTGATCAGTGTCAGACTGAGTTGGATCTGATAAACTGGAGCTCCTCAACATCAGTGTCAAGGAAAATGTGTGGCTCAGTGGTTTAAAGTTGACAAAATTACAAAATATTTTCTTTCCTGAAATAAGAGTACAGTAGAATTTTCTATCCAGGAGTTCCCATAATTTATTAACAGTGGTTGTCTCAAACGATATTACTAGAAAATATACTTTAATACAACATTTATGTTTCAGAAACTGCTGACAGGGAGCAGGTTGTCCAGTTGCAGATTTTACACAAGGCTCACCAAAGGCAAATTGAAGACTTGGAGCGAAAATTGGAGGACTCAAGGCGTAATATGAGATACATCGAGCATCAGTTTGCAATTGTGAAAGGTACTGTATGAAGATGAGGATGAAGATATTTTTTTAAAGGCAGGCAGAGTAATATAACTATACTGATTTTGGGACACTTGAAAATTAGAATGTGATGTTGCATTCAGATCAGATCTACAATTTGAAGCTGTTGTAAAACTGAACTACAACACTAAAACACTGTCCCTCACTTGTATAAATGTCATTTCGTTATGAGATAAGTTTTACTTTACCCATTTTTCAAGTGAAAGCTAAAGGTTGCTTCTGTATCCATGGCAAACACTCTGTACTGTAAATAGGGTTCCTTCTTACTAATCAGTGTGCCTCCTTGTGGCTTTAAGAAGGCATTGCAACATAAGGTCTTTATATTCTAATCAACAGATGAAAAGGATGGACTAGCAGTGAGTCTTAAGGAATCAAGCAGAATGGTAGAAGAATATAAAGAGAGAGAAGTAAAATTGCACAATAAAGTAAAATCAATGGAGCAACAAGTCCAGGTCTTAAATGAGAGAGACCAAGAGGTAAGTCCTGTTTTAAGACATACCCCAGCTTTGTTTCTGTCCTAACTGTGTAACAAAAAATGCAAGTTCTAAAATATGGAGCATGATCTAAATAGGTCTTGGAATCACATGGTACTGCATTATGATTATTAACTAATGTGCCAAACATAGCAGGAACAGTACTGTCATAGGACAAATGGCTTTGTGACATACCATGTTCCAGCAGCAATGCTTCAGGTTTTATATAACATTTTCTAAGCAGTACCAACTTCACAGAATTAAACAATATAAGAAGAAAAAATAGCACTAAACCATTGTGACACATTTTCATTTCACTGATTCAGATACCATTTTACCCAATGTAATTCTTATGTGTCTTGCTTAAAAAGTCTTATTCAGTCTGCCTTAACTGAGGTCCTTTGATAAACAATATATTATAGGTTTGTTTAGACAGCTCTACTTTGTTTGCAGAGTATGAAAAAGCAGCAGGTGGCTGAGGCTGCTGTGGACAGTATGAAGCAGCAGATGTTGGAGCTTTGTCGCTCTGACACACTGTCCAGAGCACGAGAGCAGCATGACCGAGACCTCACTGTCATGAGAGAGCAGCATGAGGCTGCACTGTTGGCCTTCGAGCAGAAGTTGGACTCTACATCTCAAGCTCTGAATGAACAGGTGAGTAGTGATATTTCCACAGGTGCGACAATGGCAACTGACAAACCTTGCTACAGTGCTTGTAACACAATTGACACCAAATGAAGAGCCAGATAATGCTATCCTCTAATAAGACTAATCCACTATGATGTTGTTGCTGCCAGATTGATGCTGGCCAGAGGTTACGAGAGCAAATAAATCAGCTGGAGCATCAGCGAGAAGTAGAGCAGCTGGAGAGAGCCAAAGTGGTGAACGGGCTCACACAGCGACTGGAGGAGAGTCAACAACAGTGTGCCAAGCTGCTGCAGACAAGTAAGAAAATGGTTGTACGTGAGGGTCATGTACATATTTAACAGATTTGTTCATAACCACAGAAACATTCACATTATCACAATATGGTTTTGACAATAGTACCACAACACAGCCATTCTGCTTGATGTGTTTGCAAGACAGTTATCTGATTCATACTGATGTCTGTGCCATTAGAGGAAGAAATACACAAAGCAGGAGTTATTACCTCCGCCAAGGAGATTATGTTTTTGCAGGCGTTCATTGGTTGGTTTGGATGTTTATTTGTTTGTGTAACAGATAACTCAAAAAGTTATGGACAGATTTTGATGACATTTTCAGGGTAGGTTGGTAATGGGGAGATCTGGAAATGATTAGATTTTGGTGGTGATTGGGGGGAGGGGGTCTACCGTGGTGGAGGTCTGCACTCTCAGAGTGCTTTTCTAGTTTATTATTTTTTCACTGCGTTGTGGTGTCTGTCTCAGACTTTGACACCTGACATTAAACACTCAGAGCCATGTGTTTTTTAAACACACACATTGCAAATTCCATGACCATTTGTGCCATATTTTTTAAGTCAAATAGGTGATTTTTAATACATTTCTGTATTGATAAAGTCCAATTACAGATGTCTAATTTATTTATTCTCTACTTTACTTTCTACTTTTTCTTTAGGTTCAGTGCAAGAAATGAGTCAGCTGCAGATCAAACTTCAACAGGCTCAGGCAGCCAAGACATTAAGTGAAAATATGAACAAGGTCTTGCAGGTTTGTTCTTTTTTTTTTCTAAAGTGGGCCGTTTCTATACAACATAAGGAAAAAGAGATACTTACTATCAAGTGGATTTAATCTTCTAATCTTTTGTTTATTTTTTACCCCAAAGGATGATCTGGCTGAGTTGAAGGAGCAGATCACTCTGTATGAATCTGCACTCAAACATGGTGTTATTTCATTAGACCTGAACGCTGACTTGGAGCATCAGCTCTCTGAATCCTGTATGGATTTAGGATTAAAGAAAACCAACTTGAAAAATGGCACACTTCACAGGTACACCATGAGTTATTGTCATAACAGTGACTTTAGGTCTCTTTGCAGCCAGTAATATTTATAATCCTTCACTGGAATCAATCCTAATCAGAATCTGATTTCCGATATTTTCTATTTAGTACTGCTCTGGCTAACCTGTCAGAGTCCAAGCTGCCTCGTGATGAGGCTCTGCGGCTGCTGCGAGCAGAGATGCAGCGCTGCCTGGGGAGCCTGAAGGGGAAAAGGCAGAAGATCAGCCACCTGCAGGAGGAACTCCAGCTCTCTCAGGCCCGAGTGGAGGAGTTGCAGACCCAGTTAGATGAAGCTAAGCTCAGCCTCTCGGTGAGAAGGAGTCATCTTTGTCTAAACATGACACTGAGCAAAACATTTCACTGCACTGGTTATCATAGAATGCAAACTATTTAGACAACAGGACCAATATAGGATTATACATTCTTGCTCATTTTATTTTTTCTATTTATTTTTATCCAAATTAAAACTAACGCCAAAATTCTGATAAATAGTGTTGAATAAAGTAAAGTAGAATAAATAGCGAACTGATTACAGCTGTATACATAATCTTTCCTTTGACAATAATGTGGCTTCTCGCATCACAGGTGTTTTCTAACAGTGGTTAAATACATGACTGACAGCTTTAAGTACACAATTAAGATTTACTCATAGCTGCACAGCTGTACTCTGTGGTTCATACAGAATCTTTGAAAATCAGCTTCACTTTTCTACAATGAACTATAGTCGGGTCCTCTCTCTTTTTATAAAACCTTTTGATTGCACCGAGACAGTACATCTGCAGAAAGGTGTTTTTTCTCAGTCTTTTTTCCTAATAACTATATCTATGTCACAGTTTACTTGTGTACTTCTACACCTTTCCAACAATGTCTAAGATTGCTGTGTTCCATAATTTTATACATCATATCATCAGACTAAATTTGGTTGCATGCCACTGATGTCATATTCTCTTTACTAACCTCACATTTTCTGTGTCCTGTGGATCCTTTTTTTTTTACATTGAAATATATAACTAAATAAAACTATGTGTAATGTTAATTAAGTTGTATTATATTATATTGTCTGTAAACATGATTCCTGCCTGAACCACATCTGATAGTTTCCTTGGCCATGTAAATGAAAACATGTCATACTGCTGCGTGACATCATCCACCACTACATCTTTTGTTAATGTTGATTGATTTTGTCTAGTGATAGAAATTTTAATTGATTTGATACAAAGTAATCATAAGTCATTTTCTGTTCTCAGATCAGAGAAAATAATCAGACGAATCATCTAGACATGACCGGAGGGTCTCATAAGGAGCTGATGACATTAAAGGAAGACAAAGAACACTTGCAGCAACAAGTGGAGGTTAGTTATTGTTTTTAACAACAGTATCTATGTTGGTGTCTAAAGAAAGAAATTAATAATAGCTTTTCAATCACAACTATAGGAGTTAGAAAGGAAAAATAAGGAGCTGAAACAGAATGAGGAAAAGGTGAGGGCTGCGAACTTGGAGCTGTGCACGAAGATGAGGGAGATGATCCAGGATTTGGACCAAGAAAAGCAAGAAGCTGCTGAGAGGTATGGCTCCACAGAGGGATATGAGACTGCATTTAGCATGTTCGTTACACTGTCATTTGTTTACTTTTTACCTTGCAGCCAATGTATTTGTTTTGTTGGCTGTCTATATAACATAATTGCATTATCTGAAGAATGCATTGAAATATCTGTACCAAATCTATACTGTAGATGTATCTTGGTATGGAGCAGAAACCTATTGAAAACAGCTAACCCTCACTTACTTGCCTTGTCTAGTTATAATCTCTGACTACTTTCAAATATAAATATGTATGTTTTACACAGTCTAATGTAAACTATAGGGCAGAAATGTTTACACTATTTGATTGAGGAGTTTTAAAGTGTGCAGCACTTTATGTTGTGCATATGTTTTCTTCCTTTGAAGGTCTGAACGAATTCATCAGCAGCACAGAGATGACGTGGTGAACCGGGTCAGAACAGAGCTTATGTTGGAGCACAGCACTCAGGTTGAACAGATAACTGAACAGCATCAGCAACAGCTTCAGGAGTTACAGTATGTCCTCAGCAGATGTCACTGACAGTGGTAGATTGAATCCTTAGAACTAATTTCTGGTGCTTTGTATCTCTATTCACAGGATGCAGCTATCTGAGGTCAATGATAAGATGTTAGCTGTGCAAGAGTGTTACATATCGGTCTGCAAAGAGAAGGACATGATTGAAGAAAGTAGACAGAGCAGAGAGAAGGGGGAGGCTTCAGTCAGTGACAATGAGGTACAGAGCACACACATAAACAAACTACACATGATTCTTGTTTTATACTGAATACTTTTACCTGTGCGATATTTCAGTTTTTCCTTTTTGGGTTAAGTTTTTTTGGACCTCTCCCATCCCCAATGTATTTTCATATTTTGAGGGGGCATGGCCGAAGCATTTTGGGAGATTGGCCAGGCTTGACTGTGGGATCAAAATTCCCTTTTTTTTTTAACATAGACAGGGTGAAATTTGAGTTTTTTTCACTGGAATAATAATGGAACCATTCGATTTTAAGAGGCCCTCCCTGACATTGCCTATCAGTGTTCGGGCTTAAATATAAAAATGGCTAGACAAAAAGGAGTGCTGTTCTGGTTCGGTCCTTACTTTAAATTGCAGGTCAAGTTCGGCCAGAAACTAAAAGACAGCAGGGTTTAAGGATGCACATGGTTCCAGATGGTCTAAAGCCAGTACCAGTGCCCCTGAACGGCTTTAAGTTTCTATCCAAACCTGGTCCAACCCATTGGGTCATGTTGGTCTGGGTTTGGGTTGGATCAGTGATCTAATATGAACCACACAGATCCACCACCACGCATGTTAGTGGTGTGTGTGTGTGTGTGTGTCTGTCAGTCATCAATTTTACCTGATTTGCCCCGTCTCTCATCATTGCAAAAACATATTTTTGGTGACTGACCTTTGACCTACATTTACCAAACTGTAATAGGATCTATTCTGGACCACCTCGCAACTTTCCTGAAAATTTCATGAAAATCAGTCTAGTAGTTTTTGTTGAGCTGCTTAAAAACAACAAAACACAAACCGACACAAAAACAACACCCCTCTCCCCTTTGGGGGGGCGGGGTAATGATATAACTCGTGGATGTAGTTACAGTAGGTCTGTATCTCAAGAAAATGAAATACAGGACATCCTTCTAATTACCCTGCCCCCCCGAAGGGGAGAGAGGTATTGTGTTTGAGTCGGTCTGTCTGTTTGTCATCATACACCCTCGCCCAGGCGACCCAATTGGGGTTGATCAGACTCCAGCCTGTGTCCCAGCAGCATTCACCCACAGATCTGCCCTCTTAAATAAATAAATACATGACAGAAATAAATGGGTGACACAAATAAATAGGTAACACAGAAATAAATAAATGACAGAAATAAATATGTGACACAAATAAATAGGTGATGGAAATAAATAGAAGAAAAAATGTAAAAGGAGAATACTGAAGAAAATGTA